>CAIGRR010312892.1:0-12306 GCA_903798365.1 Fraxinus sp. 1973-6204 | reverse complement strand
CTTTGTCCTCTTCCATATCCAATATAAGAAAATCAGTAGGAATATGAATTTTTCCACCTCGATTAGCACGTCTTCTATCATTCTCCTTGGATGTATCAAAGAACGGTTAGCCAGTTGCAATGTAATCATGGTTGCTTTAGCTTCTCCTAGTCCAAGTTTCTTGAAACTAGATAAGGGCATTAAATTAATACTAGTACCAATATTATACAATGCTTTATCAAAATAGATTTCACCAATAGTACAGGGCACAGTAAAACTCTTTGGATCATTTAATTTTGGTGGAAGCTTTTTCTGAATTCTGGCACTAACTTCTTCAATCAACATCAGTGTCTCATGATCCTTCAACTTGCGTTTGTTTGATAGAATGTCCTTCANGCACAGTAAAACTCTTTGGATCATTTAATTTTGGTGGAAGCTTTTTCTGAATTCTGGCACTAACTTCTTCAATCAACATCAGTGTCTCATGATCCTTCAACTTGCGTTTGTTTGATAGAATGTCCTTCAAGAATTTAGAGTAGCTTGGTATTTGAAAAAGTGTATTAGCTAGTGGGATGTTTATATGGAGTATTTTGAACACCTCAAGAAATTTTTTGTATTGCTGCTCCATCCTTTGCTTCCTCAACCGTTGTGGGAATGGAATTGGTGACTCATAGGGATTTACCGAATTATCTGGCACTTGTTGTGATTTTTATGGACTTTCTCTTACTGATGTCTTCTTGGTCTTGTCAACTTGCTTCTCACTCTCTTTTTCAGAAGATCCCATTTGTTCTATATCCACACCTGGCCTTTTTACATGGAACTCCACTTCGAGTAGTAATGACTTGAACATACTTCCGAGGACTTACTTCTGCATAGCTCGACAATGCACTAGGTACTCTTCCTGTCATAGAGAGAACTAGTTGTCCCATTTGAGTCTCTAGATTCTTAATAGCAGCGCCCTGATTCTGAAAGTTTGTTTCGATCTTTTTGATGAACTGATTCGTGGTTTCCATAAACTTTGCAAACATATCTTCCAACTGGAGTTTCTTCTCTTGATGGAACTGTCCTTGAGCTCGATTGTGATTTTGATTCTAATTTCCATCCCAAGAGAAATTTGGATGATTTATCCATCCCGGCCTATATGTGTCAGAATGGGGGTTGTTTTGCTGACGTTGACCCCATTGGACATAATCTATATGTTTCTTTCATATTATAAGGATGTGACATTCAATTGTACTGTGTTCTACTCCGCATTCTTCGCAATTTGACTTCTTTACTTGTGTAGAGTTCACCGTTTGTGTTATGCTCTCCATTTTGTGAAATAAGGAGTCAATCTTTGCCGATAAAGCTGAGTATGTATCTACCTCGTAGATTCCAACTGTTTTCTTTAGATCTCCTCGATCTGAAGACCATATGATTGAAGTATTAGCCATTATCTCGAACAATTCCCAAGCTCCATCAATCGTTCTAGTGGTTAGGGATCCATTTGATGATGAGTCCACCATGCTCCTGAAAGTTAGAAGCAGTCCTGTATAGAAAAACCTAATTTGTGATGGTTTGTCAAACCTATGTTGTGGAAATTTTTTCAGCATATTCTTGAATCTATTCCATACCTCATCAAATGATTCGGACTCATTCTGGCTAAATATTGATATGTCGTGCCTCAATTTTGCAACCTTCACTGGTGAGAAGAACTTCGTGCAGAATTTATGAGCCAAATCGTTCCAAGTAGTGATGCTTGCCACAGGGAGTGAGTCTAACCATTCAAGTGCCTTATCCCGAAGAGTGTGTGAAAATAACCTCAATTTGATTGCATGATCTGATATCCTTAGTACCTGAAGTGTTGACACATATCCAAGAAGTGGGATACATGTGTATGTTGATTCTCGTTGGCCATCCCGTAGAATTAATGCCTGTTTTGGAATAGTTGAATGACGTTTGTCTTCAACTGAAAGTTTGACTATTCGAATGCAGGGTAGACAATGCTAGATTGACTTTGAACAACGAATGGTGACAAGAAATCCCCCATAAGAGCATTCCCATCATATTGTGCCTCCGTATTGGCTGGAGCTGCGAGATTTACTCTCCGTTCCAATTGTTGATCAGCCATTTGTATGTTTCGTTGAGTTTTATGTTGTGATGTTCTAGCTAGTTGTTGCCTATGATGAAAAGTTCGTTGAATCTCCAAATCCGTTGGAAGTAGTTCACCGCCAACTGATCGTCGCATGCAAGACCTGAAGGTAAGAAAAACAGTAGCACTTAACTCAACTCTAGTAGAAAAACTAAGTAAAATGAAAATGTAAAATAAAAAATAAAGACAAGTTCGAATTAGTGTCTAAATAACAAAAAATCAAATTAAAACTTAATCCCCAGCAACGACGCCAAAAACTTGTTTACGAAAATATGATCGCTTTGTAAATTACCGAAAGTGCACAGTTCGTTAACAAGTAATAAAGTGGAAATTGTAAAATTTCGAGTATCATCCCACGAGGATTGATTTAATTTGATTTTTATTACCGAAACCTTAAGCAAATCTACTCAACTCAAGATGATTGATGATTTGGATTTTATAACTATGATTAAAATGCAATTTAAACTAAGGTTACTTTAATAAATGCAAAATGATCTTGAATGCAGAAGTTTGAAGAAATTAATTTATGAAAAATGTATTAGGATCCCGAATCACCAAACAAGCTCATGTTTAACCCTCATTTTACAATTTGACATCATGACGATCTAGTTGAAAAATCAATGTTTCTAACATATTCAATAATCTCTCTCGATTAAAATTGAACATATTCTCGCATATCATTTGACTATATTTTTATGACAAATTCAATACATGAGAATGCATGACGTTTTGTAAATACTTAGAGATTCACGTAAAGCATAGCGGTATAAATCTATCGCATATCGGACATACGATGATTTATACCTCGTTGAATCTAATTTCCTTCTTTCGAATGCATGAAATAGATCGCATATACTCACATAATCACATGCATTTAATTATGGAGGCATTGGAGTGTATATAAATCATTCAACATAAAATATTCGTGTCTCAATGTCAAAATTGAAAAATAAGAAATTAAACGTTTACAAAGCGAGGATCATCGTTCTCCTAGTACAATAAAAGTTTAGCCTAGCATGAATAAAAATAAAGAACAAGAAAATTGTTTAGGAAAAGAATTCACCCAAAACTTGAATTCTTCAATCTTCAATGTAGAAATCCCTTGATTTTGTCTTCTCCTTGCTTTTTAATGAGTTTTCTCTCTAAAGTGGACGATTTTTAGCTTTTATAGTTGCCGTCAATTTATTACCCAAAATGTTGGAACGGAATAAGGAACTAGAATTTTTCGCCAAAAATTCCTACCATGCAGCCACATGGTAGTAATCCATGCGACCGCATGAAATGATCAACATAGCCACTGGAATTCCCTGCATGTGGGTGTACGACCGCATGGTATAAAGGTTTTTATACCATGCGGCTGCATGGAAGGCAACAACTTCCATGTCCTTCGTTTTAGTCCTCAAACTTGCTTTGTCACTTGTTTTGACTTCCCTTGTAAATTATCTTCTTTCTATCATCCCATGTATCATCAAATTAGAGCTCAATCCATTTATCATCTTTGTTTGTGCTTCTCATCATCTTTCAATTATTTTCACTCTAGTCCCTGAACTTTTATTTTTCTCCATTTTGGTCCTTTTTCGCTCGTTTTCGCATACATTCCATTTCATCCATCAATGTAGTCCTATAAACACAATTTATACTAAATTAAGCCATTATCAAGCATTTATGTCAACAATTAGTTATGTAATGTCGCTAAATATACGTTAGAAAACGCAATTATCATTTATCTATCAGAGATGTCTCCATACAATTATCGTGGAGCTTTTAATGTTTGCTTCCAACTGATGATCACAATTGGAATACTGGTAGCCAACCTGTTCAACTATTTCTTTGCCAAGATTAAGGGCAGCTGGGGATGGCGGCTTAGCCTTGGATTGGCAGGGGTACATGCCATCATCATCATTCCATCTTTTTTCCTCTCCAATACCCCAAACTCTCTTGTGGATAGGGGAAAGGAAGAAGAGGCAAAAGCACTGCTCAAGCGCATTCGTGGAGTTGAAAATGTTGATGCTGAATTCAATGATATTCTTGCAGCCAAAAATGAAGCAAGACTAGTGCAGAATCCGTGGCAAAATATCTTAAAGAGGTGGTGCTATCGTCCTCAGTTGATTATGTCCATCTTGATCCCTTTCTTTCAACAACTTACTGGTGTCAACGTGGTTATGTTCTATGCCCCTGTGCTCTTTAAAACCATTGGATTTGGAAGTGATGCTTCTCTCATGTCAGCTGTTATTACTGGCATCGTAAATGTCTTGGCGACTTGTGTATCTATTGCATTTACTGATAAGTGGGGGAGAAGAACTCTATTTCTTGAAAGAGGTGTTCAGATGCTCATCTTTCAGGTAATACATTAACTCATTTTTAATCCACTTGCAGTCATATTAATTATACATGGTCGTTGCTAATGTAATCTTTTGCTGATTCTTGACGATACAGATTGCAGTTGCAGCTCTTATTGGGGCCAAATTTGGTGTGTCGGGAGATGTGACACAGCTACCACAGTAGTTTGCCATAGTGGTGGTTCTATGTTGCCGGTTTTGCATGGTCTTGGGGGCCGTTGGGATGGCTCTATCCAAGTGAAATTTTCTCATTGGAGACCAGGTCAGCTGGTCAGTGTTAACGTGGCAGTAAACATGTTTTTCACGTTCTTAATAGCTCAGGTGTTCCTTTCGATGCTGTGCACAATGAAGTTTGGTCTCTTCATCTTCTTCGCATTCTTTGTGGCGCTGATGACCGTGTTTTGTTACTTCTTCATGCCTGAGACGAAGAACATTCATATTGAAGATGTGACACAAGTCTGGAGAGACCACTGGTTTTGGAAAAGATTTATGAATGATCCTAATGATCCAGTCAATGCAGCAATCAAGATGGAACAAGTCTGATTTTGTTAATTCATTAATTTTTTTCCCCCAGTTTTTACTTGGTTTGTATATCAGAGATCAGAGATCAGATCTATAGCCTTCCCCTCGTAGGAAGTATAGTTAACAAACTGTTACTTTTCATAGTTTTGATGACAATTTTGCTATCATTGTTAACATCTTGATTGTCATCCATGATGATGTGGCGAGCAATCTGACCATTTATTTGAATAATATTTATTCAAATCAATATCATGGGATGTCAATCAAAATATCAAAAATAGAAGTCAAAGTAGCTTTATTCTTTTGATAATTGCATACTTTTTTTTAATGGAGTTCGCTTTCAAGTTTTTGTTGTGTTTACTGATATTATATGACATAAAGCTTTCATATTCAATTCTAGGACTCATAATTTTGAGGAATTACTTGAAATGTATTCGGAATAATTAAGACAAAAGCAGCCAATTTTCTAAATCAGCTAATTTTAGGATGATTTAAAGAATTATCTTAAGATTCACGAACTTGAAACTCAGAGCAGAATTTACCCAACTTCTGCTTTTTCTTGGATTTTTCTTAAACCAACTTGCATCTATCTGCTACCCAACAATATAGAGAAACTGCAAGCCGCAGTTCAAACAAAGGTTCTTTATTTAAAGAAAAGGTCGGGATAAACCCTTTTCATTCATGTACATAAGTAGTTTTCTTTCAATGATGAAATAAGAAAAGGTACGCCCCAACAATAGCACAGGAAAGGGAGAGTTAGAAGCGCCTTCTCCAAATGATATTTGACCTTGTAACGTCTGTTAAACATATTGATGAATCAATATATTTTTGAATACAATAAAAAGATTGTGTTATAAGTTTGTTCCTCTTATATCAACAGAAAAAGTACTGTACAATGGATCACAAAAATGTGCAGATTCCCTCGAGGAATATCACAGTAATGATCTGAAACTGTAAATTTCATGCAAAAGTTTCAAGAAGGTCTACTATGTTGTATTGGAAATTAGCCGGACCTCGTATAAATCTTTTTCTCCCTTCACTGTACCCACAAAATTCACTGATTAGTTTGAAGAGTTCCAACTCAAAATCCATTCTCTTAATGACTTATCTTCGAGTTTTGAAATAGTTTATATACAACGTATAATCATGCAATTTGAGGTTTTAGAACTTACAAACTTCGGCTGTGATCCCTGGTCCAAAGAAAGAAGTAAATTTGGCCTAGAAATCCAAAAAAAAAATGGGAAAGAAAAAGTGAGCTTTTTTGATAACAAAAGCAACCTTAATGGATTATGAAGACTTACAGTACAATAGTCGGTAGATATTCTCACCTGTCTTTGTTCAAAATCTGACAACTGCAGGGCTTTCGCCTCAAACACCAAAACTAAACAGTATTTACCATCCTCCGTAACCTCAAAGAGAGAAGCAGATTCATAAGATTAGAAAGAACAAAGGAAACAGCTAATGGAATTGACGGAGCACAAATCAGGTAAAATCATTTCATAGTCAAAGCTATTCATATAAAAATAATAGGGATCCCAAAAAATTTGGCATCAACATTTTCTAACACTCTGTTCAGTTCATTTCAAGATCTATGAAATCTAAAGCAACTAAGTTCTAGCAACTTCGGTCCACTCCTCTCTTTTCTAACATGTTATTGTGTCACTCTTATGAACGAGAGCATCTTTTGGCCTACACATTCATATGAAGTAATAAAACGATCAAAATGCTACTACCCATACTATAGCTCGAAGCTCAAAGAAGAGTAAAAATAGTGATGTAATGCTCGGAAAACAAAGAGAATTTAAGTGGCGTACTTCTTCACGAATCATTTGCAGAATTGGTGCACTCCTTCGTGAAATTCCACCACCCTGATTGAAAAGCCAAAAAAAAAAAAAAAACTCTTGTATTAACAATCTTCGGATATACTTCTTCTATAAATTAAATGCATGCAATTTTGTCGATACGTAGAATTTAGTTTGCACTCCTGGTGAAGGTGAGTCCTGTGAACAACTGGACGTTAAAGCAACGTTAAGAAACAAACGATATTAACATCACATTTGAGCATTTATGAAATCAAAAGTTTTTCTATCTTTGTAAGTTGTAGTGTATTGGTTGGGCTGTGTTAATAAAAGAAAAAGATCCTCAATCCAACCCCAAAAGTCTCTGTTTCTTGCTACAAAAAAAAAAAAAGAGAATAGGGAAAATAAATGACAGGAAATGACATTATTTTGAACGAGAAAAGCAAAGGAATTAACTACCATTCCATATTGGAAGATACGCTTTAAAGCTTCATCCAGATGCTGCTCGTCCCCATAACGGTATCTTGTAACATCATTTCTTACCTAAAAAAATATGATAAAATGTCAATTCTCACGCAAATGAGGCAACAAACTAGGCGACACATGAGATTAACAGCAGTCCACCTTAATATTAATTATTTCTTTGAACAGATTGCCCCTTCATAATCCATTCTCTTGAAATACAGTTTCTCATTATATAGAAAGGAGTACAGGGAGAGGAATGGAAAGATCATGACAATAAAAACAAACACACTCTCTAGGAAAAATTAGTAGCAAAATAGGAGATCAGATCGTCTTGCTCAGCCTGAGAATCGTATAACAAAAAAATGAACTTTACCTGCTTAAGAATTGGAGTTGCACATTTTTCCCTCAGCATCTGCGCATCGGAATATGTTAAGCAGGGAACGGGTTTAAGTTCCGCATACTGCAAAACAAGAACACACATAATGAGTCGACCAATGACACAAAGCAATCAAATTTAATTTTTTAGGATCAGCAAATGGAATCACTAGTGCCTTCTCACACGTCACCTAATGATTAAAATGTAAAAACAGTACAAATGATGACAAAGTATGTAGTAGTGAATAACCGGGCTTTAGAAAACAGTAGGAATCAAATAATCTAAAATGAAAAATTTACATCAAAATTGAAAGAAAATCGGATTAACCTTGAGAGCCATGCCAATGATTGCTAGAGGAAAGCCGTATGTCAGCATCAGTGCAGACCATTCAGATCCCGGGAGAATATTAAAGTACGCACCAAAACCATAACTGTATTGAGCACAGAATCCTATGTCATAATTTATGATACCTTTCATGTCTTATATGCTTCTGGAAATCAAGGGCAAAGAATCGAAATGGCCAAACTTCAAAGTTTTTCTTTAATATAATGTTGGACAACCACGAGGAAAAGAATGCATAATGAAGAATTGTAGGAAAATACCAATTAATGGTCTGATTTCTAGGATATGACAAGAAATTCCACAGATACACAATTTATATATGGAAGCCGCTATGAAACTACAAATAAAATAAAAAAGTACTACCTGACTTTTCCCATATAATTTTCTACCAAGCAACCACCAGCCAGAGCAACGACCTAGTATTGGTCTGGTTGTGTCAAGGTCATGCATGATAATATAAGGGTAATGAGCGTGAGTTAATTGGGAGCAAACTTGGTGGCTGGTCAAGCAGCACAATGTGGTCAATGCAGATGAGTAGTTGTGGTGTCACATTGAACTTGGTAGTACTAATGATCGTGATTGGGTCACTAGTTGCTGGGGTCAACTGATGCCCGGACTAATACTAACATGAAGAGGCATCATGAGGTGGATTGGTTCGTCTTCTCTATCTTTTTGGGGACAATTCATCTATTTTTTCAATTTATCAATTAATGAAATATAGAGGACATATAATTTTTTAAGGAAATAACAGTTGTTCCATCTCAATAATGTCCCAACGGGATGTAGGTGTAGTTTCTTCCAACTGTGATGGTTGTCTAACAAGATCAAAGTGTTTTCCTGCATAAACAATGGAATGTACTCACGAGAGAAGTGAAACTCCAAGGCCTAATCCAATGACACCAAAAGAGACCTGAATATAACAGTCAAAAGTTAGTCATTCTAAAGGAAAATTGTTTAAGATTTGAGTAAAAATAAGGATCACATCATGACAAAGAGATCAGCGTTTTTATTCATTAAAATCATGCAAGTTTATCACAAAACAAGAGGAAACCAGAACTAATTTGGTTTCCATGTATTTGATTCTCATTTTAGTTCTACTATTGGCCGGATGGATTGGTTGCTCAATGGAGGCACGTCACACTTAAAGATGGTATTGTAGTTTAACTTGACAAGAGGTTAATAAAGGTACGGAGAAAGAAGTCCATTGATAACACATAAATGTCCACAAAATCATGCTGGTCTTAGATTATGTGCATGTTTATGCCCTTTTCCCATTCTTGTTGACTACTTTTTGAATGATAAAACTATACTGTTAAAATTTCTACTTTTAGACAAAATAGAAGTTCTGAATGGTTCATTCTTAATGAATATATTAAAGATTTTATTCTTGTTATTTTGCACGCAAAATCTATTCTCAATATTGTCCTAATCCTCCCTACTCTAGAGGAACTGAACAAGAATTAACAAAAAACTAAAATATCAGCAGAAAAATGAACAATCCATATTTAATGGTCCATCTGTCAAATAGAAAGGGCATAAACCACTCCCCCCTCCTTCCTCAGACAGACAAATCCCTTACACTTGTCCCTCTAATTCAATCCCGTTCTCATTTCAAGATAAGGTATTAAGTTTAAAACTACAGGCGAATAAATTACATAAACAACTGTGCACATTCATGACACACACGATAGCATTCGTTTAAACAGCTTTACATATATATAATGCCAGAACTATAACATACAAAGATACGAAAAATGATTCAAGTTACAAGACAATTCACAGATATATTACTTCATCAGTTTCAATATTGCAGTTGCATTGCTACTGTAACAATCAAAATGACTTTTTTGAAGCAAATGTTCTTATTGGAGATGCGCAAATAAAAGTCCATGTTTATTAGAGGTGGTGTTTGTTTTGAAATTATAAGGAGATTCAGCTGTCCAACCTAATAGGTTAACCTTTCGAAACAAGTCTTAACAAGAAGTATTAGAAATTTAGAACCATCCCAGACTGGACCACGTTAATGCACAAGACAAATCCCCGGACATGTGTATGAGCCTCAATGAATAGCTACGGGGTGAGATTCTATAACGGTGAACTCTCAAGATTATGGATTGGAGCCTCCATGGTAACGCTGTATCGCTGAAATATGATCTTTTTGATAGGAGGCACAGTATGGTGATTGTTTTACGTTTATTACTTTAGCTAATTGGTTAACTTTTTGGGATCGAACCCAAGTTGCAACCATTCTTGACAAATCAAACTGACTTTCTCTAAGCCTAATATGGTGACATTTGAAGAAAATAAACCATATGACAATGCTAAAATTTTAAAGTTCCATAATTTCAAAAAATAATTCGCTTAATTTATTACATAGACTGTGACACGCTCTCCATTTACTCCCTTCACAATATCATAATAAAGAAATAAAAACTATCCAAATATAACAAGAACAAGAACACAAATAGAACCTTGGCTAGCGAAAACTCTTCATCGGGGACAATGGATTTGTCGGCGGTTCCTGCTGTGGCAGAGGGTGGTGACTGAGTTGGCTCGGCGGCTCTGAGCACGAACCCGAGTCTTAGATTATGATGGGTTTTGGCAACAAATGAGCGTTGATTGGTGAAGGCACTCGAGAAATTGTGTTGAATGGCACTTGTATTTGCTAATTGTGGTTTTAATGAAAGAAAGCAGCTGCAACTAGGCAAATTAAAACGCCGCAAGCAGAGGAGTATTCCTCCGCCGCCGCAGCCCATCAACGTCGCTTCTTTCACAGGCATCTTTGTGTGTGAGCAGGTAGAAGAGAAAGAAGAGGGTGGCGTAAGGAGGTGGGATGGAGAATATAATTGTGGACACTGTCAACCGCCAAACTTGGACGATGATGACGTGGTCGCGTGTTATCTTCTATTTTTTAATGAAAAAGAAAAAGATAATATCCATGATGAAAAAATAAAAAGATTATAGAAAACACTTTGCCTAATTGATACTGCTTACGTGTTTTTGAACATATTGTAAATTGTACTCCCTACAACATGCTTGAAATCCCAAAAATGAGGTTAAATGGGTCTTTTTGAATCAGTTAAATCAAAGAAAATATAGAATTTAAGAGTTCGTTAAATTGCAAATATGAAAAATAGATGGAAAAAAAATGAATTCCACTTAATTGAATGAGCTTTTCTGGCAAAGGGGCTTTGCCTTAATTGAATTATCTAGAAATTATTTTATTGGGAATTGTAATTAATTGTGTTTGATTGGTATGATTTTTCACCTAGAAAATGTTGAAAGTTTGGTGTCCGTTTAGTTTTGTTTTTCATGAAAATTTTCTATTAAAGTGATAATTTTTTTACCATTGGGTCTAGAATTTATTCCAATTGTAAAAAGAAAAAATATCATACCGAATATCATTAGTTTGACTTTATTTTGCATGAAAATTGTCAATAAAAGTGATAAAAAATTTTATCATTGTATCCAGAATTTTTTTCAATTACTAAGGAAAAAAAGGGAGCAACAGCTGGAAAATCAATTGACAACAAAATCAAAGGAAAACCATTTCATTGAAAAATGAGAACACATGGTGCGTGAAGTGAAAGAAGGAAAATAAATTCCGTAGAATTTTTTTGCTATCAAACATTCAATTTGGTTGGAAAATGAAAATATTTTCTAACTTCCATCGAAAAGGTCGCCTATCAAACAAGGCATCAGTAAATGTCTTTTGTGGACTTCTTCCTCTTCTTCTTGCGTATAGGATGGTTTGATGAATCAACATTTTCCTTTTTCGAAGACTTTGTGACGTTATCGCCACTATGCTTGCAAAGTGAACAAGTAATGCTCCTTTTTCTTAATTATTTTTCTCCTTTCATTCGCTTTAGGTTAGGACGTCCCTTTATCTTTGAAGTAGGAGGAAAATAGACGGTGTCATCTCCAACGGCTAATTCATTAGTCATTAACATTTATTGTAGTTATTTTTATTCAAGATGAGATGTTGCCGTTGTTAGATGCACCAATCCCTTCTTTACCATGTAAGAGTTAAGACGCCGTGATGCCAACGATGTGGTAAATATGCCATGGGAATCTCAAAACAATATTTTTGTGAAAATACTTTCAACCAACAAAATATCCCCCAAAATTCAAATTGCTTACAACTAAATGTAGTCACTGATAAATATATTTTATACACTTATTTGAAGTCCTAAAATATCGATACTTGATAGTTCTTTTGACAAAATATATCTTAAATTGTTGTTTTTATGTTCTATAAGTAAAACTCAATGATTGAACGAAAAATCGAAAGAAAGAAGCGAAAAATGTTAAAAAATGACAGAATCCAAAGTCTGATGATCAAATTGAAAATAT
>CAIGRR010312883.1:0-16277 GCA_903798365.1 Fraxinus sp. 1973-6204 | reverse complement strand
TTGTATGCAATTGTTTTTCACTTTTGGTTCTGTCACGCTCCTTAGGAGAAGTTACATGATGCAATTTTGGTGAAAATGGAATCTGAGATTACCTTTATTGCTTGCAGGAAAGAGATAACATGCAGAAATCAGAGTTTCTAAAAGCATTATCAGACATGTGGAAGGATTTTGACTCCCGTGTATTGCGGTATAAGGTTCGAGATTTTGCATTCCCATTTATATGATTCTGCTTTACAGTCTTGCTGGTCTTCTTCATATGTATAGCGCCTAGAACTTATTATCATCTTGATTATATGGATGCTAGAATAGTAGCAATAAGATGAAAAGTATGTACAATTATTGAAACTTATATTCTCTGATATGACTATTTTCGTCCACTCCCATAACATTTTGAACAATCTATATATGGAATCAAGTTAGGGATTTAATACAATTATCCAATGTAATTGTCTTCCTTGTCCTAACTCTAATGCTCTTGAGCCCATCTCCCAACACCCCTTAGAAGAATGATGTCTCACGATTATATGTTCATCCATTTCCCTAATTTCTGGTTTTGATGCCTATGATGATGCAGTATCTGTATTTTTTTTAACTTGTACTAATTAGTCTAGTCCTTTGACTCTTATGGAGGTTTGGCAAATTGAACTCCCATTTGCTGACTAATGCAGGTTCTTCCCCCTCTATGTGCAGAGCTTCGAAATTTGGTAATGCAGCCAGTGATTCTACCTATGGTTCTGACCATAGCAGAGTCTCAGGTAATTTGATTAGTTATCTTTGTACTGTAAAAGTCCCTTTGGCATGTTAAGAAATTGCATGTCATCAATTAAAATTACAGTTTACCTACTTTTGGAAACTTGGAGTTGATTTAACTATTTTTGCGTCTGTGCACATGCATTTCTTATGTAATGCATGACTTGATAGCTGATACCACAAACTTCTATATCTAGACATGAATGTTAAAATGTTCAGAGTTTGTTGGAGATACTGGGGCTAAGTTTGCATTTCCTAATACATTTGATCATTATTTTAGAAAATGCAAGAATGTGAAAGTTACTGCTTTTGTGATGTAACTTTTAAGGTTGAAAAGTCTAGTATTCTGGTCATACACTTGAATCACCTGCAAATATTTTTTCATACACTGAAACATGGTAAATTTTCAACATGTTTTTAGTGAATAAAACCCTTTTGTGGGAAAATAATCTCTTCTTCAATACATGTTGCATTTGAAATGTCGCATTTATTGAGACTGTGTATATTATTTTCAATGAGCTTATATTCGTTTTGTGAGTTCATGTAGGTTTCTTTGTGCTATTGCTTTCTAGTATGTATGTTTCAAGTTAGAGGTTATAATATTTCTCCCTTCCTTTTCTTTAATTTCATTGTTCCTGGTTATATTGCCTTGTGCATAATTTCTTATGGTTCTGAAAGTGGGGGCCAGGAGGAAGGTAATGTACATCCATGAAATACCATTTGATGGTATTATATGATGAATAAGATAATGATACAGCAGCAACAGTGTACAAGTTTAATCAGTTGCCATCTTTGACTTTTACAAGACTAATATGTTAAGGAGGTTTGGTGGTATTTCTGTAAAATTATTGCAGGATAAAAACGATTTTGAGCTATCGACCTTACCATCTCTTGTTCCAGTCCTGGATACGGCTGCTGGTGAGACATTACTGCTACTTGTGAAGCATGCTGAGCTTATTATCAACAAGGTAACTAAAGTTGATGTGCTAGCGTGCCATTTATGTGTGTTATAACTGTTATACACTTGATTTTTCCTATTTGAGAAATACATTTAGTGAAATAAATATTCCAGTTTTCTCAGCTGGTTGGAACATTCTAATATTGATTTTTTACGATTCACGCCTTCCTATATTGCCCCGCTCTTTCCAACTTTTGCAGTCTTCATAATAATGTTATTTTCTGAATAGTTATTATTCCTGTTACTATTAGCGATGAGGTTTCAGACTTCAGTTCACGTGTTTACGTATTTGTAGTAGTGGGGCATTATTAAAGAAATCAAATATTTGGAATAGTATAATTCTTATTGACTAGTAAAAAATGTAGAAGAGATTCCTAGCTTTATAGTCGATTACAGAGTCTGCTGGAGCATTAGGAGACTAAAAATAGAATATATACCTAATTTTTCATCTATCTAAAATAGGAAAATATACGGTTAATAATCTGTAGCTAATATACAACAACCTAGTCTTCTGATCAGCACAAAATCAGCAAGGAATATTTTACAGATTTGATTAGCACAAAATCAGTAAGGAATCTTTTACAGCTTTCTAAAATTATAAACCATGATTTGACTGCTTTTCGTTTGCTTGGACTTGAGTATCAAAGAGGCCAAGAGACAATTCTGGTGCTGTGTGCGCAATACCTTGGCAGAGTACTTTGTTCTTTTGTGATTTGGAGCCTATATTTCTACTTTCAAGAAAATTGGGGGCTGATGTTGACGCAACAAGGATACAACTAAAAGCCTATTCAAGGCAAAAGACTAAGAATTAGTAGAATTCGAGTTTATCTAGATTATAGTAGTTTGATTTTGACAATGTTATCTTTTATTTCAAGTTTGTTTAGATTGGAAGTCTATTTATTTTCAAAGTCCTTCTATATAAAGGGATTTAGGGCAATGTTTACAAACACATCTGAATTATATGAATAAAACTATTTCTCTTACCGTCAATTCTACCCATTGATCCCCTTTTTCTTTTTGTTTGTATCAATTTGTATGCTCCTGCATCAATTAGAATTAGTAGAATTTGAGTTTATCAAGATTATATTAGTTTGATTTTGACAATGTTATCTTTTATTTCAAGTTCGTTTAGATTGGAAGTCTATTTATTTTCAAAGTCCTCTATATAAAGGGATTTAGNTTGTATGCTCCTGCATCAATTAGAATTAGTAGAATTTGAGTTTATCAAGATTATATTAGTTTGATTTTGACAATGTTATCTTTTATTTCAAGTTCGTTTAGATTGGAAGTCTATTTATTTTCAAAGTCCTCTATATAAAGGGATTTAGATCAATATTTATAAACACACCTAAATTATATGTATTTTTGGTTTGAAGAACAACCACCAATAATGAAAATCAGCTTTTTCGGGCCTTTTTTTGAACGAGCTAAAAACTGGAGAAACTGCTGCTGGTAATTTGTTCTGTTCCAAAGGTTGGTGAAGGTTGTGTAAATAAAGGTCATTTGACGGTATATAGGTGGAAGGTGGCTTTGTATGTTTGGATTGTGTAGAAATGGTTGATTGGGATGATTTTTGATTTTGACAATATGTAGATCAAATGAGGACAAATTGTTTTGATACCAAATTGATGTAGGAGCATTCAAAGGAAGTTTATTTATTTTCAAAGTCATTCTTTATATAAAGGAACTTAGGGCAATGTTTACGAACACACCTGAATTATATTAATAAAACTATTTCTCTCGCCCTCGATTTTTTCCTTTGATTGCCTTTCTTCTTATTGTTCTTTATCAATTTGTATACTCCTGCATTAGATGGTTTATGGGATTTGGGATTAAGAGAAACCTAAAGACTGTACAAAAGTATGAGTTGTTGAATTTAAGGAGGGAAAAAATTACAACTAAAATCTTCCTCTAATTTCGAATAAACTTGAATGAGTCATTTTTTTGCAATCCCGGAGAAGCCCATTGAAAGCAAAAGAAAATCTTCACGATTGCATGAGATCATTTTAATTTTTGTTTACTTCTCTCTCTTCTAAGTCTTAACTTTTTATAATGAGACTTCGAGCCCGTTTAGCATGACTTTTGAGAAGTCAAAATGAGCTTTTGAAATCCAAAAGCTGCTTTTGGATCTATTGGGCTAATTTTATGAAAATGTTTCTTCTAGTTAGAAGAACTTTTAGAGTAAACTAGTACAATGTGATTTTCTGTAGAAACACTTCTGAAGAAAGAATTTGTTTTAAAAATTAGTTTCCAAACAAAAATTAAGGTAACTTCCTTAGGAAGCTCTTCTATTTGAAGTAAAAGCACAAGTCATGTCAAAGGGGTCTTTCATCGCTCTTGTGAATGAGAATTTATTCAAGTCTAAATGGACATGACCCTAACAACTTAGACAATCCTTTGCATAATTTATCCTCAACTAGCTGTACCTCCAGTCTCCACTTATTAATGTATATTTAACATAGTTTTTTGATTTCACTATGACCTTGCATCTATCTTAACATCCTCACTTTTGATGCTTTGGTTTTATAAACATTTTTGTCCTTTAGAAGCCTAAAACTCTGGATTATAATGCATAGCTGGTCTAATAACTTCCATGTGTTGCTTTATTTTAACTTGATAGGTATCCTTTCAACTAGATATATTTTAAGTAACATTTTAACCTTGTGACTTATATTTATAGCTTCATTTGTTTTTCTCTTGAGGCAGGCTAGTCACGAGCACCTGATTTCCCGTGTCTTGCCCATGCTTGCTCGAGCTTATGATGAAACCGATGCACGCTTGCAGGAGGAAGTTCTAAAAAAGACGGTTTTGCTTGCAAAGAAACTTGATGTTCAGGTGACTAAAGTTGCTTCTTATTGGTAATTCTTAATTATGTGGACGGGTGAGACGGATCATATTATGCCCTTGTTTTTTAGAAAAAAAAATGTATTTAAGAATAGTGATTTTTTGAAGAATGTGTGGTTAAAAAAAAAAAAAAAAAGTTTTGAATTTACATGTAATATTATTTTATTGGAGAATGTGTGGTTGAAAAGAANTTTTAAGAATGCATTTTGAAATAGTATATAGATAAGAAAATGTGTGATTGAAAATAAAGAAATTTTTTTGATTTACGTGTAATATTATTTTATTGAAAAATGTGTGGTTGAAAAGAATAGAGAGAAAAATGCATTTTGACTAAACACTCACCTTTTAATCTAAAAAAAAAAGTCATTTCCCCTTAATATTAATATAATAATTAAGGCTTGCTTAAGAACCGGCGGAATTGAATTGCTCAATCCTATCTTTCCTTTGAAGTCAGTCTAGAGCGGGACAAACTTCTACAGCAAATGGATCCCAAACATGGGCTATGTTCTTTAACTCTAGTTGACTACTAGGTTCACTCTTGATTTTTTCAATATGTTGAAAAAAACAATTTTCTAAAATTGTCAACTAACAATAAATGTGCAAGGCATAAAGCTTTCACAAAATGACACACATGATATCATGTCATTATGACAATACATGCCAAATCATTTATCGTATTTAAATGCATTATATTTTGGAGTATATGATTGCATCGTTCTACAAGTTGTAATAACTCTTAAGTTTTCAACCAAGTCTGTAATGATGTAGACTTCGTGTCCAAACCGTTATATTTTATGTACTGTCCGTTTTGGGAGGAAATCTTCCCTCTTACCCCTCATGGCTTTCTGTCGCATCTCCAAGACCTTTGCCTTATAAGAGACTTAAGTTGAATACTTGTCCAACTGGTAACAATATTCAACTTAAGAAGGCAAAGGTGTTCGAATCCTGGGAGATGTGACGAAAGCCATGAGTGTAGAAGGAAAATTCTCTTCCAACGCGAACAATATGTATGATATAAAGGGTTGGGCACGAGGTTTGGGTCGTTACAAAAAATGCACATTTGTTTGTAACGATCGGGCCTTTGTGACCAAATCGTTAACTTACATACCGTCCGCTCTTTTTTTTTGTAACGAGTCAGACCTTTGTGTCGAAACCGTTTGAGCTCATTTTACCCATCACGGATTTCTGTCACATCCTCTGGATTTGAGCCCAAAACCTCTAGTACTCATAAGGCAAAGGTCTTCGATTTGAATTCTGAAGATGCGATAGTAATCCGTGATGGATAAGATGTGTTAGGCCAGCTTTGGGAGAGTCTAGAATCTTACACATCACGAATTTCTATCGCGTTCCTAGAATTCGATCCCAAGACATCTGCCTTATGAGAGACTTAAAACTAAATTTTGGTACCAATTTGGCAACTAGCTTAAGTATCTCATAATGCAAAGGTCTTTGGGTTCGAATTTTGGGGACACTATAAAAATCCGTGAGTAAGATGGACTAGACTCTCCCTAAATGGATAATACGTATGATATAACGGCTTGGTACGAGGCCTGGGTTGTTACAAAGTCCTTTTTGTTAAATGTTCCCTATCGGCAATCGTCACATGGATTCATTCCTGGTTTTGGTGTTATTGGTCAAGTGTGCTGTTTATTATTTTTGGTATATTACTAAATTTCACCTTTTTCTATTTGTTAACCTTTCTTGCAGTTAGTGAAACAAGCAATTTTGCCCCGTGTTCATGGCCTGGCACTTAAAACAACCGTTGCTGCGGTATGTTGCCCGTGCTTCATGTGTCTTCATTTTGAATGCCCACCTCTCTTGCTAGAGTTTCTTGAAATAGGCAAGAGTAACTTTAGGAAGTCATGTGTCGTTACTATTAGAGTTATGTTCATTTTTATGAGAGGCAGCAATGTTAAGTCAAACAACTTCTACCATTTTTCCTTTTTATTTATTCCCTTTTCGTTGAAATGGGCACTCCCTGGAGTGAATCGGTCAGTCTAAACTCTAAAGTCAAGGCTTTGCTTTTGTTGGCAGGTGAGAGTGAATGCTCTATTATGTTTAGGTGAGATGGTTCACATGCTTGATAAGCGAGGTGTTTCAGATATCTTGCAAACGATTCAACGATGTACTGCTGTTGATCATTCTGCTCCAACTCTTATGTGTACCCTTGGAGTCGCAAACTCAATTTTGAAGCAGGTATGAAACGTTTTAAGGCAACTCCGTCGTATGTATGAACATTTATTTTAATTTATTTCGCCCACTTATCTTATTTTAGTTTTTTAGTTTTGACCTTTTCTTTCTTTGCAGTGTGGAATTGAATTTGTGGCAGAGCTTGTTCTTCCAATACTGATACCACTGCTAATTACTCAGCAATTAAATGTTCAGCAGTTTGCTAAGTACATGTTTTTTGTCAAGGATGTGCTAAGGTAACAATTAAAAGCTCTCTCTCTCTCTCTCTCTCTCTACATAGATATGGATCCTAATTCCATATATTATTGGTGATTGACTTGTCATGTAAGAGGCTCAATGTGCAAGTGCATTTATGCTGTGCTGAGTTATGTTGCAGAAAGATAGAAGAAAAGCGAGGAGTAACTTTGACGGACTCTGGAATTTCAGAGACACCACCACCTACAACGGATGGGCCTCTTCCGGGACTAGTTAATAAGCCACTTGCTACCTCATCTAGTACGAAGCACAGCCCATCATGGGATGAAGATTGGATACCTTCCAGGGGAGCTTCAACGGCTCACTTGTCTTTCACTACAATTTCAAATGCTCGACCGGTCGTTCCAACTCAGCAAGCTCAAGCCTCTGGATATTCTCAGTCCTCTTTGACATTGACTTCATCTTCTCAACAACTGCCATCTTCATGTCCTGCAGTTGATATTGAGTGGCCACCTCGATCTTCATCAGGCATTACAACTCAATTAGGTGACCCTGGGAAGCTCAATGAAAACAAAGGTTCTTCAGATGCAGGTTTTGATGATATAGATCCTTTTGCCAACTGGCCACCTCGGCCTAGTGGCACGACAACCCTTTCTGGATCTTCAACCAATGGAATGGCAGCACCGTTTGCCAACAAATATCCTTCGAGCAATAATGCAACCTCGACTGATGGTTTGAGTTCGCGGGTATTTGGCACTCAAAATTCTGTTGAGCCAATGAGACAGATTCATGGTAGTAATACCTCATCCACTGTCGGGGGGCTCAATGTGCAGAATTATTTTGGGTATCTGAACCAAAATCATGGTGCTTCAACTCTTGGTTCCTCCACCCAGAAAGCAGCAGATCTTGGCTCTATCTTTGCTTCTAACAAGAGTGAGCAAGCTGCACCGAGACTCGCTCCACCTCCAACAACAGCTGTTGGTAGAGGGAGAGGACGGGGAAGGGGAAGTCAAGGACAACTTAGGAACACCTCAGCATCACGGCCTGGTCAGGGGAAATCTCAGCCTGAGCAGCCGCCTCTATTGGACTTGATGTAGTTTCTGTGGTGAGAACATGAATGGTTTCCTGAGTTATGTGCTAAGTACAGATAAACAGTTGTGGAGTAGTTCACTCGACTATATGTGGCCCATTGCAATTTTTCGAGGCGAATAAGAGAAACATGTCGATACATCAGTGCCTAATTCAAGCTGTTCGGATATTGTAGCATAGTAGTTTGTGATTCTGCCTGTCATAGAGTGCGGCTGCTTGTACTCTTTTTAGACAAATTTTTGTTTTCTTCTTTTTCCTTAATGATTTTATTCAATTTATAGATTTTATTCAATTTATATAAAGTTTGTCAAGGAAGTTCATTGTATTCATCCATGGGTTTAAGAAATGGTAATAGAAGTGACGCTTTTGAAATTTCTCCCTCAAGTTAAATATTTGTAACAAGTATATTGATGAAAAGTCTTAAATACACACGCATTTATGTTTAACTGTGTGTTAATTTTGTGGTGAACTTTCGTAGAATTAACATTAAAAAACTACTGATATATATGTGACTTGATTACTAAAAAATATAACGTTTATTTGATTTTGAGACATCTTACATTGATTAAGGGTGTGTTTGAGCCACATTATTTTGGAAGAATGTATTTTCGAATAATAGATTGATGAAGAATGTATGATTGAAAAAGAAGGAAAAGTTATTGATGTGATTGAAAATATTTTTTTTTATTAAAAAATGTGTAGTTGAAAATGAGTAGAAAAATGAAAATGAAAATTTTAATGTGACCAAATAGGGGCGAAACCAAATAATATCGTAAATTTAACTAGTTGACTTATTTTTTGTATTTTTAATCAAATATTTTATGAGATTCATAACTTTTTAATAATGCATTTTATCAATTTTTTTTTTTAAATCTATTAAAAATATGATTTTAATGCCCACCAAATAGGGGTTATATATGTGACTTAATTACGAAAAAATATAACGGTTTTTTCGAGACATCTTAAATTGATTAAACCAAATAATATCATAATTTTAACTTGTTCAAAAAAACTTGTAAATGGAAACTAATCCCTAAGGGTTAATAAGAAATTAAGAGTTTCTATGGCATGAGATTGCCCTGAAATTATTCCAGCAGTGGATGGATTTTTGGGCAAAATAATTTCATATCCATCATAGTAAGAATCAATGCGTTGTGCCATGACTTGCCACACCAAACTCCCACTCATTGTTCCTCCAATTTTTGCAAATCTATTTACATCTCTGTATTCATTGTTCGTGTACTTATCTCTTGCACTCAAACTGTATCCTCAATCTTTGCTAGACTTTCCAAATTCGGCCAATATCAATGGCTTCTTCAATATTCTTCTTGAATTCTCCCAATGACTTGATATCCATCTTTCCATAAATGTCATTTGTACATTTTCACTTTCCTCGGATAATCTGAGAAAACGCGATCAGTTAAAACTTTTTTGTCAACTTTTGGCAGGTGCGGCAAGTTCTGTTATTTAAGGTTTAAACATGTTCTTTTGAAAACCAACTCAATTGAATTTAAGGTTTAAATGTATTCTCATATGTTAGAATTTTATGGACTCTAAATCTCAAAACTCGAAAACTTAATTATTTTATTGTCAAAATCCTCTAGTCAAATCATAAAAAAAAATTAATAATTGCAAAATATACATTAATTCATAATTCCATAATACTGTATCTTAAATCTTGATTATTGACTATTTTGGTTCTTGAGTTTTTGATCTAGATTTTGACATCTTGCTCCATAATCTTTATTGTTTTGTTCTTGAATTTAATTGCTCCATTCCTTCTTTTTGATTATTGATTGTGGATTTTGGATCATCATTTTCAATATGCATTCTCTCTGAATTCTTGTGTTGATGAGATAACACAAAAAATGAGAAGTTGCATATGAATTGATGAACATAACCTTATATATATATAGTTTTTGTATTTATTTGACCTAACGTCAAATACAAACATAATGAATCCGATTTCTACATATATAAACGACGCAAACTTTATTTAAATTCTCTAAACCTATAACTTTAATACTTTATTAGATCATTTTAACTTTATTAGATCATTTTAATTTTGAGTTTAACTTTAAGATATTCTTTATACACAATTAATTACATGTCGGCCTACGTATTATTATTTTTCCCAACAATCTCTCATTTGGGCCACATATGTTACCTTATAAATATGTTTAACCCTATGAGTTTAATACTTTTGCTATCATAACCAAAAAATCTCTAAAAAATCTCGTCCATAAATTATATCAATATAGGATCAAAGCAGTTTTCGTTGTAAGTATCATAACTAAACCCCCAATGGTTAGTATATCAACACAATCAAATGACATAAATCAAGTGTGGATGTATAGTACGAAAATTACATGTAATGATCTCTAAAATGCCTATTTCCAACGATCCTACCTTATTCTTTAAATAGATCAAACCAAAAACTTTAATAACAGTGAAAGGTGAACCGGATATTTTATTTCTGAATTAAATTGAACATTTATGGATAAAAATATGTGTATAAATCATACAACATCCGAACACAAAATCTCACTAAACTGGCATATCATTAGAAGATGCAGCACACATGTGAGCATTATGCTCATGAAAGACCTTGGGCTGCATCCATTTAGTAAATGGATCCATAATTATAAAGTTTGTCCTAATATGCTTTATAGAAACTTAACTACTATGAATTCTTTCCTTAATAACTAAAAATCTGATGTCTATAAACTTCAACATCGTCAAGTTCTTATTAGAATACAAGATTTCTATTGTCACATAATAACTTAAGTGATATTTTAATTCAATCCAAAATGTGCAACCAAGAGACAAAATTTCGCAATCATATATATTTGATAATTAGAATCAAAATATCAAATGATCTCCAATTGATTTGTGATCACGTAATCCTTAGTTTTCTATAGATACCGAATAACTCGGTTGGCTGTTTTCCAAATATCCATCATAGAGTTACTTAAATATATGTCCAACATTCCAACAATGAATGTTATATCCGAATGTGTACAAATCTAATTATACATTAAACTCCAAACTGTTTGAATTTGGTGAAATTTCCGTATTTCTTTTTCTTTAAGTTTATCCTTAGGGTATTGATTTAGACGAAAGTTGTCTTCCTTAGCAATAGGGATATCACCCGATTTACATTCTTACATCCCAAATCTCTTAAGAACCTTATCAATGTAGCTCTTTTGTGATAATCTAAAAATATCTTGAGAACGATCTCGTGTATCTATATCCTTAATAAAAAAGAGGCGCTACCAAAATCTTTCATTTCAAAATTCCAAGATAGAAATCTCTTGATTTCGTACCATAAGCATATATCATTGAAGGAAAGTAGTATGTCATCGACATACAATACTAGAAAATATGTTTACTCCCATTGAACTTGTGATATATACAACCATCAACTGCATTCATCTTAAAACCAAACGAGAAAATAATTTGATGAAATTTGTGAAACCATTTACGGGAAGTCTGCTTAAGCCCATAGATAAATTTTTTTTAATTTGTAAGTCTTCAAATGTAGCTTAAGATCAAAATGTGTCACAAGTACCATAATAGTTCTAAAAGAGTCTTTCGTGGAAATTGGAGAAAAAATCTCTTTAAAGTCAATGTCTTTTTTTTTAGTAAAGTCATTTGCAACTAGACAAGTCTTATATCTCTCCACACTACCCTTCGAATCTCTCTTGATTTTAAATATTATCTCTTTATTCATGGCATCAATCCACTATTGAGAATTATTCATTTGCATGACTTGATGAAAGTTGATTGATTAGATCTTCTTCCATCAATCCAATGATATTTTTATTTTCTTGGAGAAAGACTATAAAATCATTCAAAATTACATTTATCTTTTCTCTAGTGGATTTCCTTAATGTCATTTATTCTTCAGGTTGTTGAATTTGTTCTTCTGGAATAGTCTATTGATTGTGTATAGGGGATTTTGTAATATTATTTTGATATGAAATTGCTTCTTAAACAGGATCTGGAGCAAAATTTTGACCACGGTCTTGATCATTGTCAATTTCAATAGAAGATATATATATATATATATATAATCCTTCTTCAAAAACAAAATCTTTATTCTTAAAACCTTATCTCTACCTCTTAAACTCTACATCATCAAGGAATCGAATATTTCTCGTTTCAAAAATTGACCTAATAGTGGGATCTTTAAAGAATTTGTAACCCTTTATCAGGTGATTTACTTGAAACTTTATTGAGAATTTAAGTTGTAGTTTTTAGTACTTTTTCTTGAAGAGATTCTGGTAGGGTGAAATGACTAATCATACTCTTATCATGTCCTTAATTGTTTTATTTCATCTCTCATTAACACCATTATGTCAAAGGATCCTGACATGGTATATTGTGGGACGATTTCTCATTCCTCTAGGAATTTTTGCAAAAGGCTCTGGACATTGTTCTCTTGATCCGTTAATCTCCCATAGTATTCGCTACCACAACCAGATCTGACGTGTTTTATTTTTTATGTTTGATTTTTTTTGAGTTGATTTTCAACCTCGGCCTCTTAAGCCTTGAACATGTCTAGTGTTTGGAATTTATCATAGATGAGATATATGTAGCCTTAGTGAGAAAAAATATTCGTCTATGAACATAATAAATTATTATTGACCATTCCAAGAAGCTAAATGATATGGCCCACAGATATCCATATAAATTAGTTCTAAAACATTTGAAATCCTATTAGCACATATTTTCCTTATATTTGTTTGTTTCCCCTTAATGTAATTAACATAAACATTTAAGTCTGAAAAATTAAGGGAATCAAGAATTTCTTCTGATACAAGATTTTTTATTCTCTTTTGAGAGATGTAACCTAAACACTTGTGTCATAAAGAAAAAGGCAAAATTCTCAATGGTTAATTTATGTTTAATACCCCGTAAATTTACATGCAATGTTTCTTTATAAGAGGCAACCGTATTAAGCAAATATATGTTATCATAATAGGATAAAAAATTGGTACCCACAATATTTAAATTACGAAAATACTGAACTCACTATTTCCACATGAACAAGAGTAATCGGATTTGTCCAATGTATAAATAGAAACCAAATTTCATCTAAAAGACGATTCCGCAAATGTTTCTTTCGAATCCAAATAATAACCAGTCTTTAATAATAACCTAAAAGTTCTTATAGCTTTAACTTTACTTGGCTTTTCATTGCCTCATATACATGAATCTTTCAGCATCAATTGACTTTTAACTTTTCAAGCAACCTTGCATATACACACTTATGTGAGTAGTGGCACCGAAATTTATCCACCAAGTGTTTCTAGGCATTAAAACTAAATTAACCTCAGAACAAATCGAATCGAGGAGTGTACTTTTCTTTATACGCCAAGCGTGGTATTTAGTACAATCCCTTTTCATGTGTCCCAAACTTTCATAAAAGTAAACAGTCAGACGATTAATCCTTTTCAAGCATTTTTGTTTCTTTTGAACTGAACTAGATGCATCTTCTTTATTCTTTAACTTGTTATTAGAAGTACTTGCCAAGTGAATATTTTCAGTTCTCTCTTGCTTTAACCTTTCTTCTTTTGCATACAATATGAAATGAGCTCATTAAAAATCAACTTCCCCCTTTTTTGCAGTTGTAATTGATCTTAAATTAGTCGAATTGTGCAAGAATAGAAATCAAAACTAAATAAACGAGCAAGTCATCAGACATCTCAAGCTTTAATGCTTAAAGGATTTAAAGTAAGATGAGACGTCTCCATGATGTACTCCCGTATGATTTCTTTAGCCCTATACTTTAGTGAAACATAGCTCGCGAGAAACGTACTAGTTTTGACTTTATCGCCCTTTGCAAAGCATTTTTCAATATCTTTAAGAAATTTCTTGGCAGTTACCTTATTAAACACACCGTCCCTGAATGTTATTTGAATTTCACGCTTTATGATTATAAGACTTATGCGGTTTGAACGATCTCACTTATTCGAGTCCCTTTTTATTAGCGAAACTTTTATCCATAAGATTAGTGGGTAGTCCAATCCTTAACACGAGGTCTAAATATATGCCACCAAGAACGATACAAACATTCTCTTTCCAACCCTTAAATTGAATTGATGTTGGTAGATATTGCAGAAGTGGATGGATTAATTGAATAAATAACTTAAACCTAAATAACATGTTCACATGAAAATTTGTATTGGACAATTAATAATTTCAAATATTGGTGCATCCCTTAATGTTTTATTTTTATTTTTATTTCTCTTTTGTTGAAAAAAAAATGCGTGAACATGAAATCAATGTTGCAACGCCCGGCTTGGGCCCCGCAGTGCCCGGCCAGCGCCGTAGTTCTAGTTGCGTTGCCTTATGGCAGCTGCGGCAGCCGTTTTGAACTAGAATTTTTTGAAAAGTTTCCAAAAAAAAATGAATTTTGAAATCTAGGGTTTGAAATTCTCATCTCAAATTCTATAAACCAAAGTATGAATTTTAACCATAAAAATCTTCCTTGAAAAATCCTGAATTGTGAAATTTATGGCTAAAATTCACATTCCAAATCAAAAGATCTCAAAATTTAATGTATTTTCAACCGTAAAATTCTTCCTTAAATCTTAATGGATTGACATGGAGTTTGTTCTAGTACCACTTGTTAGAATTTTATAATACTCTAAATCTCAAAACTTGAAAACTTAATTATTTTATTGGCAACATCTTCCAGTCAAATTATGAAGAGCATTAATAAATGTGAAATATACATTAATTCATTAGGAGTAATTCCTTAATACTGGATTTTGATTCCGGATCTTGAATCTTAATTATTGACTCTTTTGGTTCTTGGGTTCTTGATCTAGATTTTGGCTTCTTGTTCCATAATCTTGAATGTCTTGTTCTTGAATTTAATTACTCCAACCTTTTTTCTTGATTTTTTCTTGTAATTCTTGATTATTGATCGTGGGTTTTGGATCTTCCTTTTCAACATGCCTTCTCTATGAATTTTTGTGTTGATAGGATGACATAAAGAATGAGAAGTTGCATATGAATTGTGGACAATAACCTTATATAGTTTCCATAAATATTTGGTTCATCGTCAAATATAACCCTAATGGATCCGGTCTCTGCACATATAATTCGGCCCACACTTTATTTAGATGTCTTAAAGACGTAACTTTAATTAGGGAAAATTTCATAGGTAAGAGGTTTAGTTTTACCCATTTCAAATTTAAGAGATAAGATTTAAAATTTCAGATTTTTTAAGGTTTAAAATTTCAGATCTCAAATTTTACATGTTACAAATTATTTTACGGTCACAATTCAAAAATTTTATAGGTCACAATTTGTTCATCGGTCACAAGTAAAAAATTGAAACGTCACAAATTATTTTACGGTCACAATTCAAAAAATTTATATGTCACAATTTGTTCATCGATCACAAATCAAAAATTCTATAGGTCACAAATTAATTTACGGTCACAATTTAGAAATTTTATAAGCCACAATTTGTTCATTGGTCACAAATTAAAAAAATTTATACGTCACAACTTATTCATCGATCACAAATCACAAATATTATAAGTTACAACTTAGTAGACAGTTATAAATGGTCAAAATATCGATCACAAATTAAAATTTTTTTATGTCACATTATTTCTTGGTCACACTTTATATTTTTCATTGGTCACATATTGTTTATTTGTCATATATTAATGAATTTAATGGTCACAAACGATCAAATAATCTGTGACCACCACCAAGACTTGGGACCATCACCTCATCACTGCCACCAACAACATGACAATCGAACCCCATCGTCGAATCACCACCACCTCCCGGCAACAAACCATCATCTAAAAATACCACGACCACCATTACCTACCCTCAACCACCGCACCACCGCCGCCGCCGCCAACAGTCACAACTTCTAATTTTTTATTACACTACAGTCGAAATGCCACCCAACGAATTCCCAAAATTCAGTGCTCAACTGGAAAAAAATTATTAACACAGTACAGAAAATTCATGGCTACGCTGCTTCGGAAGGTCTTTGGATCCGTTTCCTACCGATCGGGTTCGAGTTCCAAGTCCAATTCCAACCCGCAAATCGATTACTTCCAGTAGATGATGTATATTTAGATCTCATCAATCGGGGAGTTTGATCGGAATTCGATCTGAACGTCGACGATGCTTAGGCGAGGTGTCCTCAAACCACCTCCAAATCCTCACCACCACCGCAAATATCATCACCACCAAATCCCCAAACCGCCAC
>CAIGRR010312802.1:0-16449 GCA_903798365.1 Fraxinus sp. 1973-6204 | reverse complement strand
TTGTTTCCATTGATTTAATTTGAGTTTCATCTTGGTTTTGTTCTATATGTTGCTGGTCATAATCTTGATTTCTTCTCCATTCCTCTCTTAGGGAAAATATTCCCAACATGCTTACCTTGCCGAGTGCATAAGGAAATGTACCCATGAAAGAAAGGTCACAAATCGGAACCCAAATTCGTCCCCAAATCCGTGAAGAACCCTAAAAATCACCCCCATAATCCCAGTTGAAATCTTGAATTTCAATGCAAAAGTTCAGAATAAAATATGAACATGTGTACGTTGGCACGGCTCTTATAAACATGTATGCAAAATGTGGGAGCATTGAAGTTTCTCAAGGCATCATTTAGTTGCTTTTCTTCTCCTAATGTGGTAGCGTGGACTGCACTGATTAATGGGCATGCACATTACGGAGGGCGTGTTCGATAGAGATTAAAATCGAATTAGAATTGAAAAACTAACCGTTATTGTTGACTTTTATTAGACGAGTGAAACCCAATAACAACTATATTTTCAATTTTAATTAGATTTTAATCACTCCCAAACATGCTCGGAATAAGCTCTGCTGTAGTTTTACTCTTTAATGGAGGGAAAAGATAAAGGACAGCATCGATCCTAAATCAACGTCTGCATGTATTATCATGTTGAACATGTGTTTAGGGTCTGAGAAATGGAGGGAGAAGATGAAGGTACTGGATGCATTGAGAGATTTCTAGGTCAAGAAAGTTCCGGAGGTATAAGCAATTGGATAGAATGGTGAGCAACGAGTTATATTTTATTGTTTGGTGAGCAAGTATTAATGTAAAGTAAATTTGGGTGAGTATTGATTAAATTTACTCTCTCTCTCTCTCTCTCTCTCACACACACACACACACACACACACACACACACACACAGAGGCTAGATGGGGCATCTTCAACTAATTTTGATGAATTTTTAACAGATTATATATTTTAATGAATTTTGTAGACTTGAATAGATTTTCAAAAAATTCATAAGAATTTGATTAAAAATTGTGAAATTTTAAAAGAGTTTATTATATGTATTTTTTTAGCTTGACAATCATTCAAATGTTTTAAATCTCTTTATAAATGAAATCCATTAATTATCAAGAATACCAAGATTTTAAATGATTTCATTGAAATATATTAAGATTTCAATTGAGCATACCTAGATTTCAATGGATTTCATTTCTCAATTGGAAACGCCTGAATGTAGAATGACTTTAAAATGCATCAAAATCTCAATTGAAAACACTACTGTATAGTTTTTATTAATTAAAACACATTATAATTGTACTTAAAAGTCATCAATCTTAATGGTTTTGTGAGAAATGAGACAAATCATCTTTTTATTATGCCCCTTCTGAATTATTTTTTTGTTAAAGAAAACTGAAGATTTAGTCCCCAGATCTTTAAAATAATTCCAATCGCATCCTCATTAACTTAGAGCTTCAAAAATGTTTAAATATGACTCGGCTTTTCTAAAAAGATTGGTAGTGCTATGCTGAGCAAAATCAACCCATGGCTTCCCCCAAGAGAATTTGGATGTGTCCATAAGCTAAATTATTTCTTGATTTGTTGAGATTTGCCTATCACACGTAAGAAGCAATTCGTGCTAGCCTCGAGCTCTTAGGAGGCCATGACGGATAAGCACATAATGTTGTACATTCTGCAATAACTTCGAGATACAACGTAGTTTAAACAGTTGATCGGTTAAAACATGAACTGAAGTACTGCTTGTTTGACTAATAATAATATTTTTGTCACCACATATTCTTTTAAAAAAAAAAAAAAATCATTTTTTCTTAAAAAATCCTATCAAAAAAGCTTTAGGGCCTGTTTGATAGGCCATTTTTTTCCATGGAAAATGGAATTGAAATTCTATTTCCCACTTTTGCCATGTTTTATGGCAATTTTTTTCCCAAGAATTTGTTTTCCACATTTGCCACTTTTCTTGGTTTTCCTTGAATATCAATTCCCACATTTTAGGTGGGAATTGGTTTTCCATCTTCTTCTTTTATCGCTTTTTTTTTTTTTCCCCTTTTGACAATAGAAACAAAATATATCCCCAATTGTAAAAAATAATAATAATAATAATAATCCCTTAAATTGACAATTTTCACGTAAAACAAAGTCAAACGAACACAAAAAAATTTCCAAATTTTTTTGGACAATTCAAACAAATCATACCCCAATTGTAATAAATTTTATCCCTTTAATTGACAATTTTCATGAAAAACAAAGTCAAACGAACAGTAAAAGATAGAAAATTTCAAAATTTTTCATATGAAAAATTATACCAATCAAATACAATTAATTGACAATTCCTAATAAAACAAGTTCTAGGCAATTAGATTTCTTACAATTCGTTTTCTTTTCACCCAAATTCCATCTTTGAATCAAACGGATCCTTATATAAGAGTGCATATGCTCAAAGAAGAGAGATGAATAAAATATATTACTTATTGCTTGTTGCTTTCCTCCAACTTGCTTTAAAATGGGATGACTTGCACATAGTATTCTAAAAGACGAAAGGTGTGATAAAATATGAAATTAGAAATTAGAATCAATTCTACTAGTTTTCTTTTTACAATTACAATCTTGATTATTGGTTGTTATCAAAAAGTTACGAAATTCTTAAAGGACTATTCAAGCCCTACTCAATTAGAAAACAAGTATTGTGTCATTATAATGGTGTAAAAATAGGTAAAAACGATGTAAACTCGTTCGATCTCTTTGCGTAAAGCTCTGGTTGCAAGTCAACGTATTCAAATCCGTCCGATTCCATGGCATATGAGTTACTAATGGTTATTAACTCATGCTTTTACTGAATTTTTGAAAGGATTTTTTTTTTTTTTTTTTTTTTTTCCCGTTGAAAAGGACTTTCAATTTCCTTTGAAAGTGCTTGTTCCTCGTTTATTTGTCAATTAACAAGCCGACACCTTAATTATCAAGGGTTTGTCAATTACCTAAAAAAATCTTATGATTAGATGGAATGACATAAACCTAATGCTTTGACATTTGTTCCTCTATATTCCAAGGTATTATAATAATACTTAACATCGATTGAAAAATCGAACATAATGTAGGGACAACCTTTTATGTACATATCATAATTAATTTTTATCAATAGTCCAATTTTGATATTTTTTGTTATATTTGAGTGACAAATAAATACATAAAAAGAATAATTGCTGCTTTGAAAAAGATGAAGCTCTCTTAAAATGAATTTGTTGATCATCTTTTGTTTACATTGACTCATAGCAAGTGAACTCCTAATAAACAAGAGGACAAAATGGTGAAAGAATCCAACAAAGTGAAAAGTGAAAAGTGAAAAGTGAAAAGTGAATGAATAAAGCTAAAACGGGGTAAAAAACAGGATGTTGAAATTATTGATCTTGCATATAGGAAATGAAAGACAAAGGCCATAAGAAATAACACATGTCGTGGCGGCCGGTTGAAAACGGAAATGCTTTCGCCAATACAAATTTATTAGAGCAACCATTTTGGTTTTGAATTTTTCTTGTTTTTATCTCAATTTTCGAGATTATTACGAGAGATCAAACGAAGTCGAAATATTTTGTTTGACATCCCGTAATAATCTCGAAAATTAAGACAAAAATAAGAAAAATCCAAAACCAAAATGGTTGTTCTTAATAAACTTGTATTTGCCAAAAACATTTCTCTTTTCAACCAACAGCCATTGACCCGTGTTATTTCTTATGGCATTTGTCTTTCATGGGCCATACTATGTGTACATAGGGGTTGACGCCCACTCCACTCACATAATATTAACCCCTATGTACACATAAATTAATCCGTCTTTCATTTTTTTATGCCACATCAGCAATTTCAAAATCCTATTTTTTTTTTACCTTGTCTTTGACAATGGCTAAGTAGCACATCAGATCGACTAATTTAATGAATTACATGTGATCAAAGAATCTAATTTTGATATGGTTGATTTTTTTCTCATTTTATTTGTTGTGCTAAAGGTCAAAAATTAATTTCATACAATTCAAACTAAGAACTAGATTTTTTTTACCAAAAAAATTAATAATAATAATAATAAACTAATATTACTTTAATGTTTAATTTTAGTTAACATGAACTTTTATTATTCCAAGTTGGGTTTTTTTTTTAGACACTCCTCACAATGTACATAAATAATTATTTAATAATTTACTTGTTAAAATCTCTTAAACAAACTAAATTAAGCTCCTATTTGACCCCCATTATGTGGCAATTATGATTGTTGGAATAGTATTTTTTGAAAAATGTGTGGTTAAAAAAGAAAAAAAAATCGATTTATATGTAATATTATTTTATGAAAGATTATTTGATTGAAAAATGAGAGAAAAGAGAATAAATTTTTGGGATAATGGGAGCCAAACGTCAAATTCGTTCCAAACCCTAATAATAATCTACTTCTTGTGACTTCAATGTACTATTTGCTTTGTCAAATTATAAAAAAAATAAAAAAAAAAAAAAAAATGAACCGCCATATAATGAGATTGTTTCTATCTAGATAAAACAAGTAAAACTATTATATACAAAATATAATTTTGGAAATTGAGGATGCAAAATGAGATCTAAAGTAACGTCAAGTTATTGATATACTTGGGTAAGCTTTAAGATGCTTGGGAGCACATGAAGGACGTAAAGTATGAGGGTTCTTTACAGAGTATCAGATGTTCGAATCCCAGCGACAGCTGAAAGACAACATTTATGTTGCAAGGCAGATGTCCTGTAGTGACAAAATTATGGTGCGTTTTGTCGTTTCTCTGGAGGTTCTGTCCGTACATCGTAAAGGGAGGTCCACAAGGAGGAGAACCGCTTCCCGAATGTTCGACTCAAGTATATATAAGTTGTGGCCGCAACCGAATTTACCCGAGAGACGAACCAGGAGGGAAGACCGTCACTTCTCAGGATTAGTCGGACGAAGGTCGGACACCTGAGTCATCAAAAAAAAGGTTGATCAAACTCAATGAAACTAACCATGTCATCCTAGAAAGCCGTATCATAAGAGCATATCGGATTGATATTTCTATAGGGACAACTGAAACATTAGTCGAGAAAAACACGTTAGAGATCAAGAGGAGGATCTAGCGCATGGCTAAACTTCATTGAACAAAATTTATTTTGCGATTTGTATATTATCGGTCCAGTTCAAATTGTTAGTCTTAGAGTCTTGAAGTACTCATTCTAAGAGCTTGGCTTGGTTCATATGTCCATTCTTTAACGGGCTCATAAAAATTATGCGTATTTAATAAGTATAAAGACTATAATTATATGATAACATTTGTCAAAAGATATATTTTTGTTATGAAACAAATAAGATACTAGAATCGCTCTGATACCAATTTGTTGAGAATACAACCAAATAATTAAAGGCGAGAATAATATGAGCAATATGATAATAATGGATCATACAACAAACAAGATTTTTGTGTAAGAGGGAGAAAATTTATTATATCAAGAAACTAATATTGTTTTACAAGATTTGATACTATTAATCTAAATTGAAATAATTCTCTCAAGTTTCTAATGGATATTAACAACAATCTAATTGTTATTTTGAGTTCACGAAGAGCCTACACCACTTAGAGTATATATAAAGCCAAATCTTGGAATTATGAATGAAGTTGAATTTAAGAATCGCGGTAAAAATCAATTTCTTCTTGAACGGAGATACCTAGGCCCCACTATCTGGCATCTAGGCGCCCAGCCCCTGTTCCACTTTTTGTTGCCGATGCCTAAGCCCCCAAACGTTGTTCAAAGCTCCAAAACGTGTTTTTCATCCATTTCAAAGTCATTTTTTTCCGATCAAACTCCTAATCCACGATGAATTTTATCCCTTATCAATTCGGACTTTCAAACCAAAATCATCTAGGTTCCTCCATTAATCAAACTTTCAAATTACGTGGAATTTGAGTCACAAATATAACAAAATTCACCTTGATACAAATTCCATAGCAAGGAATTAAGTCTTCACTCTTCAAGTCATTCCAACTCTTCCAGCATGCTCCTTCCGGGAGCACAATGTCCATACTGGGCATACTCAACAACTGTGAACTGAATCCAAGCCCTACTTACCAGTAAAATTACCTTGCGCGTCAACCTTGTTTGAATCATCCCGTTCACTTCCAGCTCTAGTAGAGTCACCAAACCTGCTCGAATCACCATGAGCACTTCCAAGTTCGACTGAGTTATCGAACCTGCTCAACTCACTACAAGCAACATGATCAACAAGATCACAAATAGCTCCACCTGAGCTACATGAGGATTCCCCAATATTATTGTTCGAATCACCATGAAAACTCGATCACAACCAAATCTATCTGAATTATTGTTTATTGAACCATAAGCTGCAGGTGCATCTACAATGACCACAAACCTTCTAACACATAATCGGGACCTTCTCCATCCCCTTAACATAACTAGGGTACCCTTGATAACTTTCAGAACTCCACCTCCACAGATGTACTTATGCCATTTTGAATCAAAAGTACTCAGAGATTAAATTCTTGTTTATACCTGGAACATGTTGAATTTAACCAAGTGTTCTAACCGTCTCATCAAGCATCTTGATTTTGACATTAAAAATCCTAGCTATTTTACAAATCTTATTATTTTCCATCATCACAAAACCCCTTAGAATTGTTTTGTATAAAGAAAATCAATTCCGGTTTGAACACATAAAAAGTGTAACACGAATCAAGAATTCAATCATCGTCAAGTTTGGAGTCACCGTCAGTAATTGTCAAAAGATCTCAATCACTGTCTTCTTCTGCAAGATTGACATTACCGAATTTTTTTGGTTGTTTCTTCTGATTTGTGTTCCGCTACTCATAGCAATCCCTCTTCACGTGCCCCTTATTGTTGCAATAGCAACATACTTTATCAATGTTGCTATCCTTGACTCTACCCCTTTCATGATCAACTGTCTTCCTCTCACGAATAACAAGACCGTATGCCTGGGCTTCAAATCTGACGACCAGATACTTCATCTTCTACATGATATAAAGCGCATCATGTACCTCATCAATAGTAAGAGTATCCCGACTATAAGGAATGACATCTCTAAAATTCACATATGAAAGCGATAACGAACATAACAACATCAGCCATAAATCCTCTTCATCATACTTGACCTCCATGGTCTCCAAGTCAGCGACGATTTCTTTGAACACCGATGTATGATCCTCCAAAGATCCACCTTCCGTCAAGCGATGAGAATACAAGCACTGCTTCAAGTGTAACTTAAGGGTCTAGCTCTTTGTCATACAAAGCTGTTTCAATTTCAACCACAACCCATTGGCCCTTTCCCATTTGCCACGAACTAAATAATTTTTGGTTAGAAAGATGAAGGTGTATTTGACAGGATTTTCTAATATTTCCGTTACTTCTCATCCGTAGCCATTGCTATGGGCATTCTATCCACCCCTAATAAAGCATCATTAGGATCTAATTGAGAAAGAACTGCTTTCATTTTGATATGCCACAAAGAAAATCTACNATTTCCGTTACTTCTCATCCGTAGCCATTGCTATGGGCATTCTATCCACCCCTAATAAAGCATCATTAGGATCTAATTGAGAAAGAACTGCTTTCATTTTGATATGCCACAAAGAAAATCTACCGTTGCAATTCAAAAGCAAAATTTCAAATTTCGTAGTTATCATTCTTGAAACAATCGACATTTTTTAAATATCGCTTTAATAACCAATTTGGACCTCCCAAGAACTTGCCAAAAAACTTTCAACTCTGACATTAATTGTTGTAAAACAAACAAAATACCAGAATCGTTTTGGTACCAATTTGTTGAGAACCCAACCAAATAATTAAAGACAATAATAATATGAGTAATATGAAAATAATGGACCACACAACAAACAAGAATTTTGTAGAAGATGAGGAGAATTTATTATACCAAGAAGCTAAAATTGTTTTACGAAATTTGATACTCTCAATCTAAATCTAAATAATTCTCTCAAGTTTCTAATGTATACAACAATGATCTATTTGTTATTATGAGCACATGAAAGAGCATACATCACATGGGATATATATAGGAGTCAAATCTTGAACTTATGAATGAAGTAAATTACAAGAATCGTGGTAAAAATCTTCTTCTTCCCGAACAACGGCCCTAGGCACCGTTGTTTTGGCACCTGGGCGCCAAGCCTCTGTTCCTCTTTTGCTGCAAGCTCCCAAACGCTGTTCTAAGCTTCCAAACTCGTTTTTCATCAATTTCAAAGTCCTTTTTTTTTTTTTTTCAATCAAACTCTCAATTCATGATCAAATATAATCCATTATCAATTCGGACTTCTAAACAAAATTATCTGAACTTCCTCTATGAATCAAACTTCCAAATTACATGAAATTTAAGTCACAAACATAACCATTACAATTATGTGCACGTAATAACCTCTAGATTTACAAGAATATTATATAAAGTACAATACATTTATTTTTTATTTTTTCCCATAATTCTTGGCATGTATGTTATCTACATTCTTTTGGCACTTTCGGTGCACCTAAAAACATTGAAACAACATGCTATATTATACTATGTTTAAAATATTTATTAATCTCAAATCTCAATACCATGGATGCATCGCTAGCTACGAATAGTATTATTTTATAATACTAGGTTGTATTCTTAGTCTTTTCTTTCTGTCAATAGAGTCGATGGTCTTGGACGACATATTTTATTGAAGCCAAACTAATTGAGTAGAATATGAAAGTTCGACCAGTGGTTCCAATAAGATTTCAAGATTATGGTGACATAATATGCCCAGATTTGCCATTGAATTTCAAAATATATTTTACAGATGACTTTAAACTATTATATTTGATTCAATAAGTGGCATTCAATGGTATCAAATGAATGAAATTGAGATTTGTACAATTTTCACAAATAAAGGATAGAAAAATTAATTACACGTACCTAATTTTTTACCTAATAAATTACCGAATTGACAATTGACGGCCTTCTATTGGGGGGCGCCTGTTAGGTAAAAAATTAGGTACAAACAGAATTTTCCATAAATTTATGACCTCTAACCAGTTTGATACGGATATTGAAAATTCTTTTCCAAAGTAAATTGTTAAAAATGCAATAATTTTTTTTACTCCCTCCGTTCTATTTATATAAACTTGTTTTATTTTTCACACGAATTAAAAAATCTTATTTAATGTTATTGAAAAAACAATTTTTACAAAAAACTTTCCTAATTCACCCTTATCTAATTATCGATAACTAGTATAGTAAATTATTATTGAAAATAGTAAAGAAATAAATGTATATTAGTAAACGAATAAAACAAAACATTTTTAATAAATAAATAAAACTATATAATTGGGACGAGAAAATAAAGAATACACATGTATTGTATGAATATTATACATGTTGTGGGTATGAAACCACGGAAGGTTGGGCAAAGACGACAAGGTGAGATGCTCTAATTGTGTGACCGAGTCAGAGAAAACATGTGACCCACAAAAACTTGATTTTTCTATAAGCGTAATGATGTATGTACAAATTGAGTCCGAGAAAATGAGTCCGTCCATGACCAAATTTTGAACCGTCTCAATTTCTTGCCCCCGAACAGGATAAAAATTTTCTATTGCGACATGACAAGAGAACCTTAGTTATGATTATCTAAAACCGTCATAAATTCATAGAACCATAACTAAGATTCTCTTATAACGTCAGCAGTGAGAAGTTTTATCTTATAAAATGGGGACGGGAGATCAATTCTAGAATTTTGAACCATAATCTTCTCGTGTATGTGAAAATATTTTTTTTTTCCCGAGGTGGTTCAATTGACCATTTAAAAAAAAAAAAATTGAACTTAACTGTCGTTCATTTTTGTTTTAAATAAAAATTGTGTTGCATCCAATTCGTATTTTAATTTTTCATTAAAGGTCCATCACATATATAATTTGCATAAATAATTATCGAACGAGATTTAAATTCATGTCATTTGATATGCTTTTATTTGATATCGAGTCACAATATTAAAACATTAAGCTAGCTGTTAGAAATTAATCATATTTTAACTTTGATTCTTTAATGAACCTATCACATGCAGATCAAGTTGAATTTTTCATCGAAAGCCAGCCATTCATTCATAATTATCATAATGAGTGGTGTCAAAACTTAAACTCAACTTTCCCTTCCTCCTTTATTATTATTATTATTATTATTATTATTATTATTATTATTATTATTATTATTTGGCTCTAATATTAGATTAAATTACGTGATCAAAGTACAAATAATTTTTTAGGTAAGATGATTTAATCAATGTTGTTAGAATTGAATGGGACCAACTAATTCAATTGAAAAATTGAGAACCAATCCGATATTAGGCGAAATCTCAGAAGTCACATATTGTGATTTTCCATGAGGCATATATACCTACACAAAATACCATTTTAATATTTAATATGTTCTAAATGTGAAATGCGATGTGTACAGACCTAGAAGAGTGTAGAAGGTCATACATATCCTTTGGAAAATAATGTCACTAACTAATAAATACAATTATGTTACATGTACAGTAGGAAATCATAATTAGTATTGGGTAAATCTATCTCCATGTGCAGTAGCACGCAAACCACACATGAGAAATAAACCTCACTAGACAAGCTCGGTGTTACGGGTAGGGATGGCAAAAAAATCCGCCCCCGCCCCGGCGTTGTCCCGCCCCGAATGGGGCGAAAAAAACCCACCCCAACGGGTTGGTGGGGCGGGGCGGGGCGGGGAGGGGGTGCCCCGCCCCGAAGCGCCCCGAACCCGCCCCGTGAAGAATAAAAAAAATTAAAAATTAAGAAAAAATTAATTAACAAGAAATTTTTGTAAAAAAATAAATTAAAAAAAATTAAACGGGGTAAAAAATTAGGGATGGCAAAAAAACCCGCCCCGCCCTGCCCCGGCGTTGCCCCGCCCCGACGGGTTGGCGGGGCGGGGCGGGGAGGGGGTGCCCCGCCCCGAAGCGCCCCGAACCCGCCCCGTGAAAAATAAAAAAAAAATTAAAAATTAAGAAAAAAATTAATTAACAAGAAATTTTTGTAAAAAAATAAATTAAAAAAAATTAAACGGGGCAAGCTTGTGTCCCGAACCCACCCCGCCCCGTCTAAGATGGGGAGGGGCGCGGGGCGGGGCGTGGTGGGGCAGGGTGGGGCAAGAATACCCAGCCCCGAACCCGCCCCGTTGCCATCTCTAGTTACGGGCTCGACCAAGGAAGTGTTGGCAGGGAATTCGAACTTGTGATTTTCGGTCTCCGCGTTCACCTACTCCACCAACTCAACCACTCCCGAAAGGGTTCTATATCTTTTTTTATTGTGCAACGTGATAACTAATCATTGAACAGTTTAAATTTTTTATTGTTTTTTCATCCAATCAAAACTTTACAGCACACACATTGTCAATCATTATGTCAAGAAAGAATGTACAAGGAGCATAATTGTGTTATACATAGAGTCTCTTGTACACCTTCATTTAAACCCTCAGCGTGACAACGTCCTTTTAACTCATTATCACATCACTACGCATATTTCCTCGGGAATGTCAACTAAAGTATATAATTCTAATAAATATGCATCTGAATTTGACTTGAATATACCCTGTAATTAAAGAAGTTTTAGATTATTTTAATAATATCTAAATGATATATACATTGTGCATTAGTAGACGAGTCATGAACCATGTTTTAAAGATTGGGACAGGCATCGATCCGGGTCAAGACTTAAATGATCAGATTAATAGTAAAAACAATTTAAAATCTAATATAATAAAGAACAAAAATGTGATGTGAACTAGTCATTTTTTTTTAACATAAATTATTTATTTGCACCTTAACAAATATGTCAATGTTAATTATTGGAATTTATTAGATAGCTGTAATCTTCATTGTAAAATTACAAACAAATTTGCATTCAGGAATTCGTATAATTTTCATTTGAAGTTTTCTTGTTTTTTTTTTTTTTTTTTTTTCATTTATTGTTCAAAATATTATCCTTGCATCATAATTTTTTTCTTATTGTAGAATTAGAATAGCTAAAAAAATCATGAGAATATCTTCTATTCAATGAAATAAAAGACATTGAATATATGATAATTAAATCTTCCACGTATGTGATTTTTAGTCACACTATCAAGACTATCTTATCTTGTTATTTGACTTATATGTGCATGAAAAATATTCTCATTCATTTGTTGCCATCTAATTTAACATATTTCAATACTGGGAATAAAATTTCAAGATATTTAGTTATACACAAAATTTGGAAGAATTAATTTCTAAATGATACGAGAGGATCATTTGCACGTCTGCAATAGAACTAAGGTCATGTTTGATTGGGCTATATTTTCCATGGAAAATGAAAATGAAATTCTATTTCCACATTTTTGTATGTCTGATTGACTAAATTTTTCATGGAACTGGTTTTCTACATTTTCTTTGTTTTTAAAGAAAATTTTTTCCCATGGGTTTGGTGAGAAAAACTTTTCTAGGAAACTTTTTTTTTGCAATGGAAACAAATTATATCCCAAATTGTAACAAATTTGATCCCTTTAATGGACAATTCCATGGAAAACAAAGCAAAACGAATACTAAAAGATCTAAAATTTTAATATTTTTCAAGTGAAAAATTGTATCAATTTAACACAATTAATTGACAATTCTCACTAAAACAAGTTCTAGACAATTCAATTCTTTAAAATTTATTTTCTTTCCAACCAATTTCATTCTTCCAATCAAACGGACCCTAATTACATATTACCATGGAAACTTTAATATGATTTCCCAACCATGAAATCTTCTGACATCGTGAATATCTGATCGATGTAACTCCAATATCACTCATTGAGATTTCAAGTTTTATTTAAAATGATTAATTTATAATAGTAGTAATTCAATGCACTTATAAACTTGAAATCTCCATGACTACCTCGTGGAAATCCTTTTTCCACACAATTTCGACAATTACAGAGTAACTAGTGAATCATAACACCAGTTAGCACATGTGCATAGTGCATTTAAAATAATGGAGTGAATATCTTATCCAAATGATGAAAACCAAGGTTATACGACACGATATGAAGTATTAATCACAAACAATAAGAACGCAAGACATAAGAATTTAATTTGACAGAGGAATTGAGAATTTTATTCAACTACAATGGGGAGAGAAATTACAACAATAATTTGTTCCTACACAATTATAACTTGCAGTAATTAATGAGGTAAAACATGTTCTAATTATGAAGAAAAGCCAACTATGTAAGAGTACATGTCAAACATTAGGCCATGTTTGATTGCAACGAATTTCATGGAACATGTCACATTCGAGGAAAACAAATTCCATTTTCGCCGTTCAATTGTAACGTGGAAATTTAAACTGAATTTCAAGATACAATCACTTTAAACTGCAGTTTCTCTGTTTTCATGGAAAATGAATTCCTATGGATTTGGTGGGTTTTTATTTTCCAACTAACATGAAATTTGAATTCTTTTCCACCTTTGTCTATCAAACGGACCCAATATTGTAGTCCTAAAGATAAAAAAACAAGTGGTAGGCGAGCGATAGGTCCTCTTTAGAAAATTTTGTCTCATCGCTCGAGCGTCCGCTAGTGATAGGCTAGCACGGTCAATTTTTTTTTTATTATTTTTTTTTCCTTCGAGGACCTTATTTAAATGTCTTCAAGGCTCAATACACCAAACCGCGCAAACCCTAGATGAATTTGGGTCACAAATCCAACAATCTCCACCTTGACAATAATTACACTGCAATAAACGAAACTCCAAAATTTCTCCACCTGAAAAAAAAAAAACTCCACTACAAGGATGAACTGAACTCTTCAACATGAATCAAACTAACTTCTCCAACGAACCAAAAAATCCTCCACATCTTTCACAATATCAAACTAGGATAAATGAACTCAAATCCTGCTCCGTAGAATTATCTTAGGTTCCAAAAAATCACAAATGATTCAAAATTAACCAAACAGTGCCAAAATACACCCTGAAACAGAATCAACACTAAATGATTTCATAGAAGGCTCATTGCTAAGCTGAACATCTTCAAATAATTTGAAGTATTCGCAACAAAATCAGTTTCCTTGTACCTTTTCTCAATAGGTCTGTCCATAGCGATTGAATATAATAGCACCGAGGTGATGGTCATAAAGAGGTATTACCCATATCCTCTAAACTCGACTGAGCTGTATTCTTCAACACGAACCCCAAAGTAAAATCTCAGCGGTACTTTACTAAATTGAGTATCCACTACGGTATTAAAATTTTACTGATTGTTCTTCAACGATTCTGTGCAACCTTGTAAGATGTATAAGTGGGACCTTTTTTACCCATCCAATACAACTCGGACACCTTTTGCAAACCTTCAAAACTCTTCCTTCATCAATGAACTTGTACCCTTTTGAATTGAGAGTAGCCAACGAGTTGAGTTTTTTTTTTTTCAAATCTAGAATGCGCCGAACGTGATCAAATGTTTTAAATGTCCCATCTAATAGCTTAAGTCCGACTCTACCAATACGTCAGGTTTAAATTAGTCGTCAGAAATAGCCAAAAGATCTCCATCACTCAAATAGTCATATACGACATCGACTTCGTCTGAAGTATCTGATTGTCTTACATTCTAATTTGCAGCCAAATTTCCTTTATTCTACAAACTTGTTACAATTTGTCTTAATGTGTCATTTCTTCTTGCAATAAAAACAAACTTAATTACTAAAATTAGATTTCGACATACCCCTTCCATGACCACCATGAACGAAAGACCTCTTCATCTCTAGTCTTAGATCCAATCAGATGTTTCATCTTCTCAATTGAAATTAAGCATTGTGCACATCTTCAATAGTGAGAGTATCACGACTACATAAAATCGTATTTTTAAATGATATAAACAAAGCAGGCAATGAATACAAAAGAGTTAGGGTCAAGTCTTCTTCATTATACTTTACCTCCAAAATGTCCAAATCAATGATGATTTATTTAAAAACGGCCAGGTGAAATTCCAAAGATCCGCCTTCTATCATGCAATGAGAATACAACCTCTATTTCAGGTGTAATTTGCTAGTAAGACTATTAGTCGTGCACAATTGTTCCAATTTCAACCATAATGTAGCTGCCGTTTTTTCTTTCAAAATATCTTGAAGATTATTATTCGAAAGATGAAGATGAATTTATAAAAATGCTTTCCGATCCTCTATTATATCTTCTCCATCGTCTAAGTTGTGCGCATCTTTTCAAATCCCAAAATCGCATCATCCAAATCCATCTGAGCGAAAACTGCTTGTATCTTCACCTACCACAACGAGAATCTAGTGTCGCTATTCGAAAGCGGAATGTCATACTTCATGGTTGTCATCTCAAACAAGAAACCTCAAACAAATCAAACCAAAGCTCTAATATCACTTGTTGGAACCGAACGAGGTTATACTGCACGATATGAAATATTGATCGCAAACAACATAAAAAACAAGAATTTAATTTGGCAGAGGAGTTGGAGATTTTATTCAACTATAATGGAGAGAGAAATTACAATAATATTGTATTCCTACACAATTCTAACTTACATTAATTAATGAGGTAAAACTTGTTCTAACTATGAAGAGAAGTCAACTATATATAGGGGTATATGTCAAATCCTAATAATAGCCTTAAAGATGGAAACTATGTCAAAACGAATGTAAAAATGAAACAACGAAAACTAGGACGACGGTGGCGCTCAAGCGCCTGTCGAGCGGTAGGCGGGTAACAGGTCCTCTGCAGAAAGTTTTATCTCGCCTCAAGTGTCTGCTAGTGGTAGGCTAGTGCAGTTAATCCATTTTTCCTCCACGGATCCTGCTTAGACATCTTCAAGGTCCAATACATCAAATCACGCAGACCCTAGATGAATTTAGGTCACAAACCCAACACCAAAATATGAGTTATTAACATTTTTCGCTGTTTCTCGAGTCTTGTATAAGATACCTACAAAGTTCAACATTTTAAATCTTCGGTAATTCCATTCAAAAAAAACTTAGACGTGTTATGCAAAATGTTTAGAATCTTGAAAATAAACCGGTGATTTTTCAAGACTTTCATAAAGTAGTTTAGACGTTGTTAAGAAAACATTGAAATTTAGAAAGACGATTTATTATTCGAAATATTTTGGAAAGAGTAATACTATATGAGAGATGCTACATGTACAGTTTTTTTATACATTCATTTTGACAGCCCTCTCACATGGGGGTGGGCCCACAATCGTCGGTCTCACCCCCATGTGAGAGGGCTATCAAAATGGATGTACAAAAAGGTTGTGCATTCAGCCTTTTTGATACTATATAGCTCCACTGAGATTACATCCCCAATTTAGGGGCACTAAATGAAAGGTGTGATTAAATGATTTATTTAAGCCCCTGTTTGAAACCCAT
>CAIGRR010312764.1:0-13029 GCA_903798365.1 Fraxinus sp. 1973-6204 | reverse complement strand
GCTTGGCAAAAACACAGTTTTCATTTCATATATGTTTGGTTTTGTATTTGTTTTGGTGTTTACCTTTAAATGGAAGTTGATTTTATATGGCCTATGATTTCTTGCTTGTAGTCTAGAAGTTAATTTTGGTTAAAAGTTCATTTTTAATCTTTTAGATGTTAAAAGAGTCAACTCTTGAAGATACAACGCTATATTATCTGGAGAACTTTCACCAATATGATGGAACTTAGACTATAAAGAATGTGTGGTTGAAAAGAAGAGAGAAAAATATATTTTGAAAAAAATGGAGATAAAACAAAATTGTAATTTTAAAAGTTTGAGAAGTCACGACATGTAGTCTAGTAATTTATAGAGTACGATCTTTACAGTGGTACTCGCGGTGATATAAAATTTTGGTTAAAATAAGCCGAGAGGTTCCAGAATAAAGTTTCCCTTGATTCAGTCCTCAGGAGTCTGTGGTCAAGGTTTATGATCAATTCGTCTTCAACACACACACACACATATATATTTTAAATAAAATATTTCTCTACAATGTCCACACCACATTATTTTCACTCATGTGATCTAGCCAAGGCCATCTACAAAGGAAGTAAAGGTGAAATGCACATAACCTGGAGTGACACATTGACGTCGAACCTCAATGTTCGAGGCGAACTGCAACTTCATACTTTCGAAACAAGGAGTCTTTGTTCCACTAGACATCTTTCACCGCATGGACTCGTTTAAAAGATCTTTCGTACATCTGATTGATTTTTTCTTTTAACAATACTAACGAATTGATCAAAATAATTGAAGTTGGGGACGATGAAAAAGGCTAGGAATTTCGCAAATCGATTCCTTCACAGGAAAATCTCTGCCAATGCTGGGATCAAACTAGGGTCTGTATTTCAGTTTTTTAGACTAGTATATATAAACTATATGCATTTGTAAAAATCTGGCATTATACATTAATTCCTCTCTGTCCATGCAATGAAATTACCCAACAATCATAATAGTTTTATAATGTTCTTGTTGTGGTTTTATGTGTTCTAATAGTAATACTCAATCACCAGAAAGGCATTCATTATTTTATCCTCCAAATTTGCTGCACCATTCATGCCACATGTACATCATAGTTGACAACAAGTTTGACATCGTTTCATGTGAGAGCACTCTACACCATTGATTTTAAACACATCCATTCTATCACTGTCCAGATTCCTTCCACTTAAGGAGATATTATCCTCGGAATCAACCAAGAATATACATCTATCTTAATGAAAAAAAAATCTAGTACAAGTAGGCATGTCAAAGTGGCTCGCGCCAAGCCATATTTTGGAGCATCGGCTCGAGCTTGTTCGTGTCACGGGCCATTTTTTACCCGGACAAGCAGTTTATAAAAAAAAATTAAAAATAAAAATAGCTACTCGCAACGTAGGCAGTAGTGCTGAAACAGTCAGCTATCACACCTACCTGCTAGTTGCCTGCAAATGTATACTATGAGCCCGTCTGATAGAGATTAAAATCGGATTAAAATTGAAAAACTAGTCGTTATTGTTGACTTTTATTAAACGGGTGGGACCCAATAACGACTATATTTTTAATTTTAATTAGATTTTAATCGGTACCAAACGGGCTCTATATAAAAAAAGAATGAGCCGGCTTGGTTCGGGTTTGGCTCGGCTTGCTAAAGCCCAAGCCGAAAGCTCGGGTCGAGCCTCAATTTTTTTTTTTTGTCAAGTTTTTGCTCGGCTTGACTAGGGCCGAAAAAATCCCGAATTATTTTTGCTCGAGTCGAGCCCGAGCTTTGAGTTTCAGCTCGTGGTTCGGTTCGACTTGTTGACACCCTTAAGTACGGGTTCAAGGGACCATTTTTTTGTCCTCACCCTATTCAAGGTGGGGGCAATACAAGGCTAGTTGGGAAAGAAATTTTTTCTCATCCTTAACAAAGTGATGAAATTTAAACTTAATTAAAGTTCAATGGTTCAATAGAAACAAATTAAAGTTCAGTGATCTAATTGAAATTTTGTTTTAAGTTCAATAGCCATGATTGAAATTTTACGTCATCATTTAAAACTGTAATTATCACCCAAATTATGATTATAAACTGAGTTGGTTTACCTTTGTAATAAGTAAACAATTTAGGATTTTGCTATTTGTACATAAAAAAATATACATAATGGATTACATAATATGATATGGAGGAAAAATATTGAATGAAAAAGTTGATTGAATTTTTAAACTGATAAATTGTAGAGTGATATATGACATTATATAATCTATTATGTAAATCTTGACATATATGTAGCAAGATCAACAATTTATATTAGTTCACAGCGCGGAAAATATATATTTATATATATTTACATGTTTAAGCATCTCGTATTACCGTATGTGGGCAAATTTGAAACCAAAAAATTCATTCAGGAGTTGACCCAATGGTAAAAAAATTGATTAAATCATTGTTTAACTTTGCTAATGCGATCTCTGAAATTCTTCGATAGTAAGTCAATCGACTATAATTTCTAATCTTCTTTCCCAATTTCCCATGTCCACAATTGATGGATTGATAGGGGTATATAAAGGGAAAATTATCTCAATCCCTTCTTCTTATATTTCAATTTCAAAAATTAAATTTAATTAATTTTTTCAGGTGTTAATTATATTTTTAGAAACAAATATGCTCAACTTTAATTATTTCGGTATTATAGATATGGTGATTCTACTCCTTTAAAAAGTTAAAAAGTATGTTTAGCATGTAGTAATGTACCATTGAATAAGATTCAAAAAAATAATAATAAAAAAAAAATCGATGTTTAGCTAAATCAAACCGGAGTTACTTTTTAAGAAAGTAATGTTTTACTTATGGTGTGTTTGAGCTACATTATTTTATAATAATGTATTCTGAAATAGTAGATTGACGGAGAATGCGTNATGTAGTAATGTACCATTGAATAAGATTCAAAAAAATAATAATAAAAAAAAAATCGATGTTTAGCTAAATCAAACCGGAGTTACTTTTTAAGAAAGTAATGTTTTACTTATGGTGTGTTTGAGCTACATTATTTTATAATAATGTATTCTGAAATAGTAGATTGACGGAGAATGCGTGGTTGAAAAAGAAGGAAAAATTATTGATATGATGAAAAATATTATTTTATTGAAAAATATGATTGAAAATGAATAGATAAATGAGAATGAAAATTTTAATGTTGCTCAAACATGAGCTTAAATTTATAACTCAAGTTTGTGTTCACAAAATATTTTATTGCTCACACATTAGCGGGGGTGGAGTCAAGACGAGTAACACGTGTAGGTGCAGGGAAGGAAGATTTAGAAAGGGTTGACTATTTTACTAATGCACTCTTATTTGGTGGAAATTAAAATTTTAATTTAAGTTGAAGTAAATAATTAATCTCAACCTCAAATTTTATTGGAATTATAATTTCTCCATCACATATTTTATTAATTTTTATTAAAATGTACAAAAGTTTTAATTTTAATTTTCAACAAATAAGGGCGTGGTGTCCATTTACCTCTCTTTATTTATTTGTCAAGGAACTTTTCTTAGGGTTCGTTTGATTGCAATAGTGAAATTTAGGTGGAAATAAAATGAATTTCAGATAATTGAATTGTCTATAATTGTTTTCCTGGAATTGTTAATTAATTGTGTTTGATTGGTATAATTTTTCACATGAAAAATGTTGAAATTTTGGATTTTTTGGTATTCATTTGGCTTTATTTTTTTATGAAAATTGTCCATTAAAAAGAATTTTTTTTCCACAATTGTCAATAGAATTTGTTTTCATTAAAAAAAAAAAGCTGAAAACCATTTTCCCATTACTTTGGTGGGAAAACCAATTCCACAAAATCATGGAAAAATGGGACACGTGGTGGGTGGGAGGAAAACATTTTTCATGGAAAATTTTGGCTATCAAACATGGCAAAAGTGAGAATTGAAATCTCAATCCCATTTTCCAGGAAAATAATGAAAAGGCCCTTAGTGCTTTTAGGGTATGTGTAAATAAAATATTTGTCAAGAAAATTGTATGTATTATTTTGCATTAGGCAACTATTTATGACTTGGTTCAACCTGTTTTTTGGCTTTTTAAATGGATCCTCATGGACATATTAAAAGTTATTAATAGGAAAAATATAACGAGTTGATGATGGTGATATATAGGAAAGTGAGGATTAATTATGATTTAAAGAAACCAAGGACAGTGAGAATTAATTGTATTCGAAAAATAATATAAATTATACACGGACCTGAACAATTTCAAATTAAGAATCTCATATTACCATACATGGGCAAATCAAAATTGAGTTGACCTTGACCCAACGGTAAAAAGATTGATTAAACCAGTGTTTAACTAGAAAACTTTCCTTGTTGGATCAAAGTTTCCTTTTGTACAGGGATGGATGATCTCATCTCTCTGCGAACTCTGTCTCTATATATAGAGCGATACTTGCATATTTCAGAATACTGAGAAAACCTCTTAATTTCTACATATATTCTTTGCAACAAAAATCAGATTGAATCGAGTTTTCACTGCTTTTTCCTTTGATAATTAATTACTCAGCAAGATCATGTCCAAGTTCTTATCAAAAATCCTACTTCCTATATTGATGCGCGAGGCCGGGATGTGTGATGCTGATGAAGAAAGCATGATGATCGAAAACCCTAATATGATCATTCGAAAGTTGCAGATTAATAATATTGAAAACAATTGTGGGCCGGTCGAAGATGTTGAAGAAGAAGAATATGGGTGTGGAGAGACAGAACGAGATGATGATGATGATGCATGCAAGAAACTGAAAGAAAATTCTGTCAAGAAAACCATTGAGAGTAAATACGAAGCAGCCCTTGAAGTTAAATTAAGAGAAAAGTCTCTCAAGAAACCTGTTGTTGAAGACCCATTGGAGAACGACTCAATGTTTATGTCCTCTGAATTCAGTGAGAGAAAAAGAAAGAAGAAGACAAATAGTAATGGCAGAAGTGGAGAAGGATCTTCATCAAGAAACTTCAAGAAGAGACGCATTGATCCGTTGGAAGAGCCAGCGCCTCCATTGCCCATACAATTCAAAAATGCAATTCTTGCCCTAGCACAAGGTAGAACTGTCTCGGAAGTAAAGTTGGTGATACAGAAGCAATTGTTCGCTAGTGATATGGCTAAGGATCAAAATCGGTTCACCATTCCGGCTAATCAGATTAGAGAGGAGTTCCTGAGCAATGAAGAGAAGATAAATCTGTCAAAGTACGCGAGTAAGGGACGAAAAACGGCTATGACAGTGAAGATAATCGAGCCATTGCTTGGAGAAGGAACTGTGGAGTTGAGAAGATGGGACTTGAAGAAATATTCAGGACGTTCAAGCTCGTCGTACGTGTTGAATAAAACTTGGGGGGAAATTCTTGAGAATAATAAACTCGAGATTGGGAATGTCATGCAACTTTGGGCTGCTCGAGTTGATGAAGAATTGCTGTTTGTGCTTGTCAAGCTTGCCTGAAGAGGATGACCAACATATTTTTGTAGTTAAATACTGCATTATTGTTACTTTTTTCTTGTTGGGTTTAACGGATGAACAATTTTGTACGGTATTTTTGGAGACGACAATTGCATGAATCAACTTGTAATTTGGTTTTTGTTTCAATTATATTGTAGCTAGAAGATTAAGAATAAATTTCATGTTAAATAAATTTCATAATCGCCATTAGATCAAGAATTTCGAATACAAGCCTGTGGGGGTTGGGATTATCAGAATTGCTTGATGACTGAAAAAGATAAGAATTCTTCTACTTTTCTACATATAACACGCACGTAAACGAACTCGTCCACGTAGGCGTACATTTTCCCGCCCTTCGAAGTTTTTCAGTTTATATGCGTATTTACTTGACCACATCTGGAATATTTCTCGCGTTTCCCATTCCAAATATACGAAAATATATACGCAACTTTTTCTATAAATCTCGAAAATCGAAATTGGAGGGAAATCGAAGCGTTAAGTTTCGAATATTTTTATCACTGAATTTAAGATCTGATGAATTGATAGGTATGGGTCTGGATTTCAATAGTGACTTAGCGAGACTTGATGCCAAAATTTTGCAACTTCCAGAGCCGGAGGTGCCTATTCTGACCATCCAAGCCAATCGTCTTCTCGCCTAGAAGCATTTTGATCAGTGGCTTTCGCTTCGGGAAACAATAATCAGGTAAAATTGTTGTTATTTTGATTATTTATTTTCAGTTTTGGCCTATCAGTACGATGGACGCTTTTAGTGGGTATAGGTTTCTGTTTAATTAATTGTGAGTTTCGATTTGGGATTTTATTTTATTTTTTTGTAAAATTAGGTTGGTTTACGACGTGTGAGTGAGTAACACGGTTAAAGGATGAATGATATTTTACACGCAATGATGTTTGGGTAGAGAAAATGAGATAAAGTACTGGGGATTTCATAGAGTAAATTGGGATTTTTGTTTGAAATTCCAACTCTGTTTCCTGTTGCTTTTTCAAGAATTAAAAAAATAAATAAAAATCTCTACCCAGTTTTAGCCCATGCAATTGCATGGTAAACTAAAATGGTATGGCTTTTTGTCCTGTATTATTAGCGGGTGGGACTTGTTCTCCTATTATTTATTGCAATCTATTCCCCATATTTTACAACTATCTATGAATTGCAGGTAAGATATTTGCTCTATAAAGCGAAGAAAGGTCATTCTTTGAATGTCTCTGGAGCATCATCTAGCACAAATGCTGCAGCAAACAATTCTCTTCCTTCAATGTTTCTTGCTGTCAATAAACGACCACTTTCACCAGAAAGTCCATCTGGTTCACCTAGTGTCAAGAAACAGAAGGCAGACTTGCCTGCTTTAGGCTCTCCCAAGAAATTAGTGTCTGACCCTGGCAAAGAGCTTACACCGCAGGTCGGAGTAGTCAATAATATCATTATATTATAGTGGTAATTTTTCCAGGTTTATCCCTCTGCATGTGGTGCTTTTGCTGAAACTCAACTTTGAATATTGACGTTATGCTGATACTTGTGATGAATGCAGTTCTATTTTCAAAATGGCTGTCCACCCTCCAATGAATTGATAGAGGGGTGCTTGTCTAAAATTAATCAGTTACTTCCTGTTGGCATGAATGACTCCAAATCAATGGTGAGATTTACGACATATTCTTGTTTGGCACAGTTGCACCGGACATAAACACTGAGGATCTCATTGCTATTTGTTATTTTCTCTTCATACATCTGAAACTTACAATGTATGATGTGGAAAAATAAATAAATAAATAAAATTGTGCACCAGTGTCTTTATGCTGTTTACATTTTTATGGATGTTAGAATTCAAACGAGTTACAAAGTATGCAAGCTCCCATAATTCTTCTCCACTGCACTTTTTAGAAAGATTGACATCAACTGCACCAGCATTGTGACCAGGTAGATGTCATGTTATTATTTTCCTTTCTTTCCTTCTCTTTCTTTTCATGTATGCACCCGAGACATTTCTAACTTCTCAAGTACCTTGAATTAGGAAATAAGTTGTATGTGCAAAAGCAATTATTTATTTTTTATTAATTTGGATTTGGGCATGCATGATTCCTATAATAATTTTGTGCAGTCAACGAGTCCTCAAAAAGTATTGAAGAAAAGGAGAGAGGAAGTGCCAATTTGTTGAACTTATGTTTGCTATAAGCTGACCTTATTTTTGTATGTCTGTCTGATCATGGTAAAACATAGTGCACTCTTGCATTGTGTTGATTTAATTCTACAGATTGTCTATTTGTTTATTGTCAAACTTAGTGCAAACTTGTTTTCCATCTAAGAAGCAAAATTTGCATAGGATTATAGGTATTAATTGTGTTGAAATTGGTTTATATGAGTTTGTGCACTCTTGCATTGTGTTGATTTAATTCTACAGATTGTCTATTTGTTTATTGTCAAACTTAGTGCAAACTTGTTTTCCATCTAAGAAGCAAAATTTGCATAGGATTATAGGTATTAATTGAGTTGAAATTGGTTTATATGAGTTGGTTTTGATTAACTTTGACTAATTATCTGTCTCCATTTGGCAAATTTAGTCTCCACATAATGAGATGTGTCTATTGTATATTGGTTCAGCTGCAATTCGTTCATAAATTCAAACTTAACTTCTGATGCTAAACACCAGCATTTACTGCATCAGTCAAAGTTAGTGGTGGTTGACTTGTGCATATATCCTGGATTAGTTACTGCTTTTATCAATCATGTTTAGATTTGATTCATCCCCTCTTAGCTCTTACTTTGTCTTTTGATATGGAAATAGAGATACATTTGTTGACTATTGGATTATCGGCAACATGTTGACAAAAGACATAGCAGCCCAGATATACTCAATCTTGAAGCAGTCCAATCTCAAATACTTAACTCAGGTTATACGAGTACCACTAATGATATATGTTTATAGAAAATTAAGTTTAGCTGCATCATTAATACTAGTCAACTTGATACTAGGATGACTTTAAACCTGTGCTCGGGGAACTTTTGGCAACTCATCCAGGGTTGCAGTTCCTACAGAGTACACCTCAATTTCAAGACAGATATGGTATGTTCTAAAATCAAGGCTGTTTAATTGATTTTACATAGAAGGAAATGTTCTTGTTTGATTTTCTTAAAATGCTAAAAATTATACCATTTTTTTGGTAAAGTTCCTACAATAGGTTATACAGGAGACATTCTGATTTGTGCTTTCTGCTGAGTCTAGGAACGATTTGATAGATGGCTTTTCTGAAAAAGAAAACAGAATTGCTTGTTGTTTAATGAGCTTACCTAAAGAAACGATTATCTCAGATATGTTACCAGAGTAACATTTTTAACTCTATTCAACAATTATCCCGCTTAGTCGAGATTAGATACATTGTCAGTGTAACGGTTTTTTTTTCTATGCAATATGCATCGACTTTTTTATGATATACAAATTTTTGTTTTCCACTTTTATCATACTTTGTCTGGTATGACATCCACGACCCTCTATTAGCTTTAATTTCCATTTTATCATTTCCTGTAGGTACTTCTCTTATGAACACTTCTATGTGATCTCCTGCAAATTTGGGGAGCTGGATACGGACCATGATTTTCTGATAGATAAAGAGAACCTCATTACATATGGTAACCCTGCACTTACCAACAGGATTGTTGATAGAATATTTTCTCAGGTTTGTCTTCTCCTGCTTTATTTATGGTAGCCCTCCTTTGTCGAAGTAACCAACTGTTGCTTCTTCATCTCTTTAAATAGTCTATGGTCTGAAATTGTTAAAGGTTCCAAGAAATTTCTGCAGTAAGGTTGAAGGAAAGATGGGATATGAAGATTTGGTGTACTGGCCTTGAGTATTGGTATGTATACCCTTGTTGCTTCCTGAGTATTTTTTTTCCCTTTTACAAATCATCTGAAATCTATGAATAACTTTAATGCATAGATGTTAAACTCTTGTTGCCAATGAGATTTGAAATTATAAGTAAATGTAATTCCAAGAAAGCAGAATTGGCTATTAATTCTTTTTCCCTTGACGTCTTAAGGGAAATAAGGACAAGGTGATAACGAGACATCCTTCTTAATTATAAATCTGCATTTTCTGCAAGAGCAGTTTCATGGATAAACCGCCTATGGATTGTCCCTCAAAGATCCAGAATAACATAGGAATACCTAACATTTGAGTATTCAAAATCCACTAATTTTGTATGGGATTCAGTAACCTAAGTTTTCCTGTCAAATCATACCAAATATGAAATATGCTTCCATAACAAGTGGAAGCCTGTGAAATTTTTCTTTCACTACTGAAATCCTTTAAACCCAAAAAAGGGTTAGAATTGTAATTGGTTACCTTGTGTCCATGAAAAGAAGATCTTGTATACTTTTAGAGTTGTTGATTGTTTCTCTTTATATCTATTAATATGTCATGCATGTGGTGAAGTGGAATTATCTGAAGATTAATTAACTGAATTTTCAATTCATCATAGGCACTTCAAGTTATTTTCGTAGTACATTCTATTCTGTTTCTACATGCATTTGACACCAATATCTTTTATCAGGTTCAAATGCATAGATTTGGATGTAGATGGAGTTATAACAAGGAATGAAATGCAATACTTCTACGAGGATCAGAAGCATAGAATGGAAGACCTGCACAAAAGGCTGTGCCTTTTGAGGATATTTTGTGTCAGATAGTTGACATGATTAATCCACGGGTGATCATCCATTATATAGTATTTCTTAAAATTTTTTTGCTAATTTTTGAGTTTCTTGCCTATGAACCACATGACCTATTTTTTATCTTTTTTTTTTTCTTCTGAAACAAATTTTGTAATTGGTGTTGGTTATAATTCTTTTCTGATCATGGCTTTTTATTTTGCCATTGGAGACAGCAAGATCTTGAAAACCTTTTTCTAGCTATTGAACTTGTTTCCAAAAAGAAACTTACTTCTACATCAATGTACAATTGAGGGTTTCGGTTCTCCCTTGCATAATTTTACCCTGGTGTTCAAGGGAAGTGATTGTCAAGGTCAGAACCATTATCTGACATTTCATAAATTACGCTTAAAGGAAACAGAAATGAAGTAGACTGTGATATGGTGGTCCTCTTAAGTAGGTATTTTGGCATACTAGAAAGCAGCACTGATATGGAATTCTGGACAGTATTGGTGGAGAAAAGAATTGTACATCTGCTGAACTACTATGGCTGGAGAAGCTGCTTCTATTGTCACTTTCAGTTTTGATAAGATGTCCGTGTTCAGGTCTTAGATTTGAGGTGGTGCTTCCACATTAATACTAATGAACTTTGATACACACTAAACGCTTTAACTCTGCAGTGGGCATTTTCTTGTTACAACATATTCTGACATTAAAATTATTTCATATGCAGGATAAGAGCTACTTTACTATAAGTGACATAAAAGGCAGCAAACTCTCTGGCACTGTTTTCAATATCCTTTTTAACACCAGAAAGTTCATGGCTTTTGGAAAAAGGCGTGATCCAGTTCTATTTCGTCAGGTACTAGGTGCAAGTTCATTTATTTAGTTAATGTTTGATGATTCTACGATTTTGGATATGCATAGCAAGGTTCCTCATACTTGCCATCTTTTTTCTCTTTCCTTATCTCCAAAAGGTAATATCCAAATTTGACCGAGTGGGACCACTTTGCACAAAAAGAATATATTAGGCTTACTACTGACAATAATGTCTCTAGTGGAAGTTCCAACTGGGATGAGTTGCTTGATGATGACTGGGATTAGTCACTTGATGATGACCCTCCCTTGTGAGACCCGATTTGTGAGGTAATTGTTCATGTTATTATTGACTTCCTTTTCAGTAGTCAGATTTCATTTTAATGACTGTTTGATTTAGATTAATGCATCAGCACACCTTTATTGCGATTGACAATGCTTAAGTCGGTAATAAAAATTGAACTTTACGGGCTCCATGTGAATATCTTCACCTATTAAAATAAAGAGGAGGAAAAAGTAAATAAATGCAGTTAATTTGCTCTGCCACAACTCTTGACTACTAACAACTGATGAAGCATTAGGCACCAAACATAAAGAATGATATCTGTTTCTTGAACTAACTAGTTTTGGTTCTTTAGTTTAAAATGAAGGTCATGTACTTAGCTACACTTCAAATGCTCTTTCTAGTACATTGTATCATGGCTGATTGTTAATTTAGCTAGAAATTCTTGAAGTTTTGGTTTTACTTTAGCTCCAAGGATGCCTATGGAAATGCAGAAAATCTCAGTAGTGCAGCTTTTCAATAGAAAAAAGTTCCTGTTGCACTTTAGCTACCCTTCAGAATTATCTTTTGTACATTGCATCTAAACTTAAGTTGACATTTTTTCCAATAGCCAGTACTTTATTCATTTATAGGTAATCTATGGCAAAAAAACCTTATCTTGAGTCAGTACAAAAGTCCACCCAAGAATCTATACACTTTGGAACGGAGTAGGGGCTCCAAGAATATCATAATGAAAGGGTAAGACTACAAATATTTTGCATCTTTCCAACATGGCATATCCTCCCTCAGCACTTGAACTTTCAAACTCTGCTCTTTGCAACTAACATTTACTGGCTTCCGTTCCAGCCTGAAATAGATTCCTGCTAAATGCAACTCCAGCTCTAAGTCATCCCCATTTGAAAGAAACATTACATCAGCCACGATTTCAGTTCTGTTCACTGCAATTTTATAAGTAAGAGGTAATTCATTCTTCAGGACCACCACCCCACCCCACACATTGAAGGAAAATCACACTCTATGTTCATTACCTGCAACGAAAACAAGGAATTTCGATAAATCACTTCAAGAATTCACAAAACATTGGTACAAAGCCATCCCTGATTTTCCTTCCAAATTTTGGTCCAAAGGCAAAATCACCAGAACCTCTTCTCAATCAAGCCCTACTTGATACGATCAGATCCCTCATTCCAAGACTTAACTTCAATAGTACCTTTCACAAGTTCCCACTTCCATATCCTCTTTACCTTTTGAAAGATCTCTTTGAAATTTTTTAATCTCTCTGCCACTGGAATAGGAATTGTGAACAATGGCATTAAATACATTGAGAAGCTAGATAAAGTATTTCTCTACAAAACCATCTACTTACAGTTAATTTTTTTTCCTAAGCATTTGACAATAAGAGTTGACACTCTTGTAGGCTTAAATTGAGAATAATGAAGTTCATTTGATGATGACGAGTTTTAATTAATGGCGAGATTTTGGCGAGATTTTCAATCTTTTACTCAGGAAATATTTTGGATTTATGAAAATTTGACAGAGGTTATGAGTAGAGTTCTCAATTATAAACTAAACAATCTTACTGGATGATCATAGAATTAGTCTTGGGATGAAAGAAATGTCTTCTTCTCGAGTCCTTCCAATGTCAAAGTGGTTTCTTCAATTTGCATGAACCATTTAACATTTTCACTCAACTATCTAAACAACTGAATGTTTTCCCAGTAGGGGTGCTATCATCACATGCCTGTCTCGTGTGGGCTTCATCTCTCTGTTAGAAAATTTATTAGTTGTAAT
>CAIGRR010312713.1:0-20356 GCA_903798365.1 Fraxinus sp. 1973-6204 | reverse complement strand
GCCCTCATCTTATTAAGTGGATCATTTATATTTTCCCAAATAATGTGGGATTCTAATACGCCCCTCACGCACAGCGTGGACCATAGCAAACAACTGTGAACAAATCGATATTGGGTGTACCCAACATTGCAAAACTAGATCTACTCTGATATCATGTTAGGAAGGATATTGAGTCTAACTTAACCTAACAAAATCGACTTGTTAGGAAAAGATTGTCCTCACCTTATTAGGTGGATCTTGTAAATATCACCGGTCAATGTGTGACTCTAATAAGGTGTAATTAAGACACAACACTCTCTAGAATTATAAACAAACATAAAAGAAAAGATTATAGAGATTATGTACGAGTTGACTTCTCCTGTCCCAGTGTCCTGTCACAAATTTTTGGGCAAATCCCTAGTGCCAGAAAAAGTGGTGCCCGGGTGCTGGCACACAAGGGCCACCTCAAATTTTTGACACACCAAAATCTGCCAGCAAATGGAAAGACGACATTTCAATTGTGATGTCACTTCAATGTATTGTTAGCGTCTTGATTTGCTAATAAGAGTTGATATACTGATATGTTAAAACAGTAAAGAGATAGATGAAAATACTACATATATTATTAACTTGTTACACAAACATACTATTGAGGAAAGTATGTAACGAGAATTCGAAAAGAATTGCAATGCCACAAGAATGTTGAAGTGCTACCATATAATTTATTGTCGCAATGAAGTCTACCTTTCAACTATCCCACCCCCTTTTTTTTTTTTTCTCACTTAAAAGTAAGAAAAAATGTAATTAAGAACAACATATTTAGGACTAAAAAGTTACTTAAATGGCAATGTTATCGTAACTGGACTAGACTGCTCGACTCAACCTAACCGATCTGGCTGTAGACAAAGAATAAAAAGTTAGACGTCGATAGTAACAACTAAGAATCATGTCAAACATTTTTTTGTTATTAGATATCTACATTTTTTACTACTAGCTAACTTCTGATATTATGATATTTGATTATTTAATATTTAAAAAAAATACTTAAAAATAATTTTGTTTAACCGAAAGTTACCCAACACATTCTACTTATAAAGGAAAGAAATTGTTTGGTATTTGAAACAAGTCACGGGGTTTACTGGTCCAAATAAATGTTGTCATTTCCTTTGCTTCGTTAATCAATAGACAATGGTCATGAGTTTACCGGTTACCCGGGATGCTTGTCCCCATCAATAATTGCGCCTCATTAGATTCGTATATTCCTATCGATTTCAATCTCGTGGGAAATAATTAACTTTAACGGGAAAAATACCTCGATGTTGACATTTCACGTTTGTATGTCTAGTGAGTAGTGTCTTTCTCTTGTCGTGTGTTTGAACACTAACGGGTTTTATACGTTTCTTTGGCACAAATTTGAAATGGTCTTGAAGATTCGTAAGAAGGTGCGGACAATAACAAGCACCATCACGCAAACTTGAACGCTAACGGGTTTTATACGTTTCTTTTGACACAAATTTGAAATGGTCTAGAAGATTCGTAAGAAGGTGCGGACAATAACAAGCACCATCACGCAAACTTGAACGCCAACATGTTTTATACGTTTCTTTTGCACAAACTTGAAATGGTCTAGAAGATTCGTAAGAAGGTGCGGACAATAACAAGCACCATCACGCAAACTTGGAATCAATCGAAAGAAGACGTGAGTATTTGAACTCTAGTGTGTGTGTGTAAATGCAGTCCCTGCACAAGTAGGCACAGGATGAGTTAAAAAAGGTGTGTGGGCGAAATTTAAATGTGATTTTTTCTTAAGATTCAATTTTTTCCATATATTTAGAAAAATCACAAGTACTACTTACTTATTTATCACTCATTTTTATCTATCTATAATTTAAACTATTTTCCAAATGTAAGAGTTGGTTTTAGGCATCATTTTATTGAATGTGATTTAAGTCGTATAACAATGCCAAAAACTCAAATTAATATATCCAAAAATAGAACTGTGACAAAAAATATATTCATGGTAAATACATTAAATGGATAAATAGTTTTGAAATTACAAAAACATATAGGAAGTGTGAGTAGATCGGTCCGACTGTATTCATGTCAAACCTTGCCACATGGGGGATGCAAGGGAAGATGTACACAAGAATGTAAATCTAACATAATTGATCTAAAAATATGATCTGACCACATTAGGTTGACCTACTATCAATCACCAAAGCCTATTTAACGAGACATATATATTGTGAGAAACATTTCTTCACATTTTTAACTTACAACAGCAAGAGATGGTAAATTTAGACAGCCAGGCCAATTGCTATATATACACGCAAAGACGTGTTTTATAGTCGTATATAGCTAAAAACGCATTNTTGTGAGAAACATTTCTTCACATTTTTAACTTACAACAGCAAGAGATGGTAAATTTAGACAGCCAGGCCAATTGCTATATATACACGCAAAGACGTGTTTTATAGTCGTATATAGCTAAAAACGCATTATGCACCGTTATCCCATGTTGAGTCACATGTACACCTCGGTACGCACTTTCATACGCGATGTTCCATAAAATTCAAAACCACTCGACCATGCACCTTGGGTAGAAACCGGCTTCGGTAGAAACAGCAGATAGTGACTTCAGTTCTTTCTGCAATTTTCTCCTCTCGTAGAAAACTGAACAAGCGAGTGAAATGCATTTCACGCCATTATCGATAAGCCAGTCTCCACCTCCACAATGACGACATATCTGCATACCAACCATAGATATATATATAGCATGACCGTAAAGAAAAAATACGATAGAAGTGGTAAAACAGGACGTGTTGTAACCAAATCCAACCATAGAAGAGTTCACTTGAGAGTTATGAAGCCATAAAGAAAAGGAAAAAAAACATATGGGCAAAGGAGAAGACACAAAAAAGATGAACCGATTGACAGCTACATTTTATCGTTATTTTTTATAAGATAAATCTAGAGATTCTGCCAAGAAAATAGTGCATTTGCAAAACACAGTCCTCTGAATAAAACCACAGAACGCTACCCAAAATTCAAATAAACAAGTAATCATAGAATTCAACAAGAAACATGAACTGATAAAGAATTAATAATCAAGGAAAATATACAGATATATAATATTTTGATTCCTGTAGTAATACTTACAGCAGCAAGGTGTTGGATATCCTTTTCAATTTTTGAAGTTCTTCCCGCCAAAGCAGTAGCAACAGTGGCTTCATTCTTAGAGCAGTTATGACAGAGATGTTTTGATGTCTGAACTAAATCACCACAGATGATACAGTGTTTTGATAGATAGTAATAATCAATCCTAGTTCGGTGTACATTAGTAGGAGCACCAGAATGACGCTTTCCAACAGCTTCACGTGCTGGCCGAGGCATGTCAGAAAACCACCGGTTCAGGTCAGCTCCAACAAGCCCAAATACTCGCTGTAAAGCTGGGATTATCTGTTTCCTGATGTAATAAACATCGTTTAATCTGAAAGGGGAATCAATAGCAAGAAGGTCCAGTGGGTCCATTACCATATCAACTAAGCGGGCTCCAGGCTCACCATGAACTACTACATAAGGTACTCTCTCAGCATACCGTGGTTCTGCCCTTGGGTCAGCTTTCATTGCCTTGGTGGCGACAATTGCTGCTGGAGGGAGTGCAGAAGCCCCGCGTGCACTGTAAGTACCTAAACGAACCTCCTTCGCAAAAACAAAATCCTCAAGAGAGGCCCTTCCTGATATAATCCGAGCCCACTGGCGTTGTAAATATGCCTTTACCTGTGCACAACGAACCAACAGAAATTAAGGAGTCAAGAAATCATCCAGATGTATGTATATCACAACAATATACATTCTAATGGGTTTTTTAAGTATTGAGAGGTGGTAAACACAAAAGTGCAGCATCACTATATTTAGAGTTACAAAACACTGAGATGCGCAAGATGACGCACAGAAAATAGAAAGAAAAGAATGCTGGATGATTAATAACACATTATTTCCTCAGGTATGGCTGTTTTCAGCCCAAGACAGATGAGAACATCCTAAAACGTTGACAGCATCATAAATTCAAAAACATCAGAAACCAAGTGACCAATGCAAACCACTTTCAAAGACTTACAAACGTACAATATGAAGATGACTTTGCACCAGCAAAAATGTTCAGGTGCACAAAGGGAAAGAAGGGGAAAAAAACATGACCACTCAGAGGATAACTACTTGACAGAATTGACTCATCTTCAGACCTCAAATTCGCAGATGTTTCTAGTTTTTAGATATTAAAACATTATTAACCTGCAACCTAACAACCACGTGTCAGAATTCCCCTTATAACAGCAGTTTTCTTCTTTTGTGCACAAACTACAGTTAATATTCATCACTTCTCTCTCATCTACCCCTTCCCCCTCTGAAAATTTGGCCAAAAGAAACTTGTGAAATTTTCTATTGGTTATTAGAGACATGCTGTTGCTACTATGGCAGGGATAGCTTTAAAGGAACAACTCCATACATCCTGCTATGCTTAACACTAGACGTTTACAATCACACTTAACTCCAATAGATAGATCAATAGTATGAGCTTAACCACAAAGTTGAAAACGAGAATATTAAATACAGTTCTTACCTTATCAATGCTCTGATGCTCAAAAAAGATCCTTAATGACTGCTCCATAGTTTTAGACACAGCCCTACATGTATCCCTCCGTACTGTCTCAATACCTTTAGCATCAAATGTTGGATTGCTTTGGTCAGGCCTTTCGTAACTGTAACCAACATATCGCTTCTTAGTAAGGAGAAAGCAAGGGTAATAGACCTTTTCCATTTTTAAAGTGACAGGATATGGATTCATTTCAGTTATCGAAGATGCCATTTCTTGTCCAATTGTGAAGGCTTCTTTGACAGAACGTCCTTTAAGGAGTACAAAGATGCTGCACCAATAAGGTAAATGAAAATAAATTCTAAGGCCTAATAAAATTAATTTGAAACAAAACGAATTTTATTTTAATCAGATCTTGGAACATTAGTCAATGATCTAACTAAAAAGTGAAGGTATGGCACCGTTCCAAAAAAAATCATGGAAGCGAAGGTACCTTACTAAACTTCCCTTTTTTTTTTTTTGGAAAACATATCTATGCAACTAATAAATTTTCATTATCATATTAACCTAACGTGCTTAAAGAGAGACCGAATATGGAATGCCAAACATTAGGTAGAAAAAAGATTTACCACTATATGAACACAGACCCAATAAGAAACAACTGATCAAGTAAATCCAATATAAAGACACTAGAAAAATAATGGTATTTCAGTACTGAACAACGGCTGAGAGATGAATACAGAGAAGCCAAAATTTCACAAAAAAAAATTCCATACGAGTCATGCACGATGATATGGCTCATGCAGCTCAAGAGAACATGTTTAGCGCTACTTAAGGTGAAGATCATCCATCCATACCTATCTGTATCACCATAAATAACTCGAGCATTCCACTTATCACATTTGCTTATAAATGAGATAGCATTTTCCAGCGTTCTACGGCCACATTGGACAATACTGTCAGCGAGCTCAGCACAAGGCATGCGCCCACTAAATCCAGCAGCAGTATAGCCATAGGTAACATTTGCTATTAGCTTCAAAGCAAGCTGTCGTGCATTAAATATTCGGTGAAGAACTTTCTGTGATGGAGCCAACTTCTTCATAGCTTGTTTTACCATGATTCTAGTTGACAATATCTCTTCCATCAACCGAGGTAGTATGCCTTTCCGAACTTTCGAAGGCACGTACATAACACCATTTGGAGTAACCAATAATTCATGTTCCAAATTGCGAAGAACATTTATATCGGCTGAATATGGGCTCACACCAAGGGTATTAGCCTTCGAAGGCGTAATCTTTCCAAGGCATGTACAAAAGCAAAGGTTATATGCAATCATCATCGATGGATAAAGAGATTGGAAGTCTAACACGACGACTGGGTCTGCATAAAAACTAGATTCTGGTTCCATAACAAGTGGCAGGCATTCCATTGCAGGTTGATTGGCAACCTGTAGATTTCCGGGGGAAATAGAAAGATAGTTTTGTGTATGTGCTAGTCGGAGAAACATGGATTCGACACGGTACTGTGAACCTCGAGAAAGAACAGAAAAGAAGTCAATACCAAAAACTCGAGCAAGTTCTGATGTCCGATTTATCAAATCAAGCTGATTCGTAATCTGTAAATTCAACTTTGCTCTCTCTAACACGTATTCAATACATCGATACCTTGCATGTCCAGGACCACTGGAAAACCATTTTGTCAGTACGTTGAAATGGATGGACGGAACTTTTCGCCTCAAAACTGCGTCAGCAACGGCTTCGACTGTGTACATGTTAAGCTTAACTTCACTCCTCATCAGTCTCCAAATATTAAGAACAATTCTACCACCAACATGAACACCGCTGGCATGAGTTCTGCCCCACTCATCCTCTACAATTGCATTTTCGAGAGCTTCAGCAGCTACAGATTCAGAAATCATTTCATTCACCTTTTCTTTTCCTGAAAAATTAAGATCTCTAGAACCGATATTAGATTTAGATGGTGACCGGGATATGGAATTTAGCAAACTAATGCCAAGATGCACAGCCCTTTCAGCCAAGAAACCAAGGGAACCACTTTGAACATCCCAACCCATTAAAACATCTGGATCTGAAACAATGACAATCTTCATAAAATGGCTGAACAAATGTAATTCTTCAGAAAAATCCAATACTTTGCAATCCAACACTGCATCAAGATTTCTCTGAGTATAGTCACATTTAGAATGCAGAAGTACTTGAGTATCAAGTTCAGAACTATCATCTTCCTGAAAAACAAGAACTATGAAACTGATGGCATCAAATCGAGGGTCAGGTCTTAGATCTCCTCTAGATTCTGCCTGGACTTCTATACTCAATAATGTTAGCTGCTGCCCTCCACCAACACTTGCTGGATCCCGGAAGCCAATTTGACTCAGTGGAGTTGGCTTTGAATTTCTATCAGGCCCAGATATCTGAGAAGTATACAGTGAGCAATCAACTGATGGCTTACTTTTTAAAACATTTCCTTCATTTTGCTTTATATCACCAGTAGCATTAAGACACTTCATTTCCATGTTAATACTTTCTTGATCATGCTGATGTGGTTGATCTGAATTATGCGTCGACTCAGACAAAGAAGCAGATTCCAGAAAAGGACTATTACAAGCATCAGCCTGAGAATCCTGTGAATCTACTAAATCAACTAAAGACCTCTTTGAGCATGGAGGCAATGGTGACAATGCTGATACCTTTTGCCTCGGAATATCTGACTCATCAGGTAACTTCCATCCATGAATACACTCCGCCATTGGGGGTGAGAGTGCAGGGGTCAGTATGTACAAGTAGGACCCATCATTCTGATAATGGACGGGTACACCCATTACAGACCCTGGGCAATTAACATAGTCATTCTTCCCAGGGCTAATATCAAGTTCTCGTTCATCAATGCCATTGCCCATGAAAAAAGGTAGGCATTCTTCAGTAACATTATCCTGAAATGTCCCCTCATTAGTGTCTTCAACGCCGGGCAGTGATGGAGCTTCACTACCCTGTTCTTCTGTCCACTCCATCATTGGCGGTTTCTTGAAGAGAGTCATACCTTCTGCTTCCATATTTACAAGGTTAGATGTTGAATTGCCAGACTTGACGTCCTTCACACAGGTGTCTAGATTTTCACAAGTACTGCTCTCCCCCTGGCCCAACATATCTGTGGATTCTTTGTTCCCATAACTTTTAGAAGCAGATGCTAACTTAGTGTCTACAGAAATATGAAGTCCTTGATAAGAATGAGACGGTCCAACATTTGGAACATCTGTTTCTGCTCTCCTAACACTACAGGAGGAAAGAGATAACTCGCCCAAAGTAGAAAAATATGAATTCATAGGTTTAGCATGAGAAGCCTCGTCGCACACGTCAACTGTACATGTGTCCTTTTCATGACATTTTGTTTCCTCATTTGTAACTGGGGGTCTACGTATGGAGAATAGCAGAGATTCTCTGCCATGCATATCATTTCTGCATTCCTGTTCTTGAAACAAATCTCCTTTCCTCCATTTTGTGTCAAGAGATGAATCTTCTTGCCAATTTTTGCCCTCAGGAGTTCTATCAGATGGATCAATTTTGTGGCATCGTTTTCTTCTCATCAAGTCACGTGCAGAGCATTCAGCTATTACACTAGCTTGCTCTGCATAACTGGCATCCTTATTTGTGTCAAACTTTACAACATTAGAATGGCTTTCTGCTTCATGTCCAGAGTTTTTCTCATTCCCGCATCCATCATTAATATTGAAATCTTTAGCATGTGAAAAATCATTCACTTTTTCGCAAGAAAGAGGTAAAGAACCCCACCCAGGTCTTTTCCTTTTGTGCTGACTGATTAAGCTTGAATCAAATTCAGGCCAGGAACAGGCTCTCATAGATGACTTAAATTCACTATCAGTCTCCATTTTGGATGATTTGCCAGAGCAGGGACTCAAGTGTGGATCATCACTGGAACCATCCACTTGCGGGATAACTACATTTGACGAAGTATTCGTAGAATGATTATACTCAAAGGCATTAGAAACTCTGCCATCTAATCCTTCACAGTAACCCATATCCTCGACAGAATCAAGAATGTCCTGACACTCTTGCTGAGAATTATTCTCGTAATCTGTACTAGCTTTCTCCAACACCTTAACAATGGTTGTTGAAGGAATTAAGGGACTCAAAATGGCATCACGAGCAAGTTCATCATCAGAGTTTATATCTTCAGCAGCTTGAGAAGATGCAAGCCAATTTAAAAGCCTCAAGGCATCCTCGTCAGAGGCCTAATAAATATTTACAAAAACAGTAATACAAGGCAGACGTATCCAAAGAAGAACGAAGAATGCTTAAAAACAAAAAAATGAAACCAATAAAAAATATAAAATTTTGTATCAAACAGGATCGCTATATCTCTAGAAAACAAATAAAACTCAGGAAATTGTAAACAGTCTGAAACGTGCATTATACAGAAGTCTGAGGTCCTTCAAACCAGGTAGAAAGCAAACAAACTTCATGACGTGGTATGCCAGACACATTTCTTTTCATCTTACAACTTGAAAAAGGTTAAATAGAGTTTAATATTTAGTATTTTTTAGCTGTACAGATCCATGGCATTTCCCAGAAAATAAATTAGTATATAATAAAGAATAAAACGAATCATGCATTCCAATTTCACTAACTCGCCAAACTGAGTACATAAATAATGTGATCAAAACTTAAAAACAGATAATGAAGATAGGCTCAGAATAAACATATGAATATAGCTGCAAACAAGCTCCAGCATTCTCTCTGTGCATCTCGACAAGGATGGTCTCTACGCCCAACAATCAACTAATATGGTCCTCCTCAATGAGTTCCAAGAAGTTCCATTTGCCAACCATGTTTCACTTCATACTTAAACTCATATTATTTCAATGTTATAGATTCCTTAAAACAAACCCACTAATCAGTACTTATCTACCAATTGCAACTAAGGTGTAGAAACAGATTGATACAATCTAGAAGGGCCAGCAAAATCTCAGGCAGGAAAATCACCATTTTCGTAAGAGAAAAATGGTTACTTCTTAGAAACTTCGGGGTGATTGAGCGAGGAGCTAGGACTTATCTTCTATTGTGATAAATTATTTACCATGGGAAAAATTAAAATCACCAATTAAATGGTGTATAGAAGTGTCTGATCTCAAGGGACTCCAACCCATTTGCTTTTCTCCTTGAAGTGAACTTTCTGAATATTACTCTGTGACTCAATTAAACTTGTGAATCATATAGAATCATGGTGATATAGAAGTGCAGAAGTTACAGTACAAAGTTAAAATGCCAAACGCATAATTCCAAGTGAACGCATATTCTTTTTAAACATTAATGCATCGACAACGGGGAAGTGGAGCTTTTCCTTCATTTTTTTCAAAGCCCAGACAATTACCTTCATAGCTGATGGTGCTTCAACAGATATTTGAGTTCTATCAGCTGGATATTGCTTGCTACCTGCATCAAATTTCTCACCAGGTGTTGCACCGTTCGGAGATGATGAATCTAGTAGTAACAAAGTTCCGATATTGTCGCTTGCTTTTAAATATTTGGAATACTCGCTGCTGCTATCATCAATGTTAACATGTCCAAGTTCAACCAAATTCTGACAATAGGTAGAATACTTTGTTGGCTCTGGAGTTAAAGATAAAGATTTTGCAGCATCATTACTCATTTTTCTAAGTATGTCACCCAATTCAACCCCATCTGACAGAGTCCTTAAAACATCTTGAGGAGGTGGCTTCCCAGGATTGGGAGCTATGGCTGTCTCATGCATCCCAGTCCTCTCAAACTCCTAAAATAAGAATGGTTCAAATAGTCATTTGTACGACCATGCAGTTACATATGCATTGAATCGAACATACATGAAATGAAAGCAAACCTCCCAAATCGGCATTAGTGACTGAACCATTTTCACTTCAGAACAGGTTTGCGAAAGAGATGTGTATGGTATAAACTGTTGATTGAGGATCTCTGCAAAACAATGTACGAAAAATGTTTAGCTACAAAACCATGAGGGGGGCATGACTTTTTCACACAACTACAAAAACCAACCAACCTTCTACAACAGCATCTCCCTCGAGCTCAGAGTTGCTCTGACGCTTAATGAGTGGAACTTCTACATCTATTGAAGGATCAAGCTGGTTTGAGTATTGCCAAATCCAACCATCTGGAATTGTAGAAGATATCCAAACTTGGGAACTCAAACATACATCACAATCATCATCTGCCTACAAGAAAATTTTAAGTACGACACGGATATTATACATCTCAAGCATTATTACAAATCCATAACCTTTAAAGCCTGTGATAATGTAATGGGTAAAGGTCAACCTGAAAACCTGCTGTCGCACAAGTGGAGACATCAGTAAACTTCTTCTGTTGACTATTATATTCAGCTTTTCGCGGAGAGAAATCATCTGGAACCGGATAGCGAAACTTAATCTTTGATACATGTAGTTGACCCATCCCATATAGATTGTAGTCAATCTAGAAAAGTTTACAGAGCAGAAAGCAGAATATTGATATGCATGACATCATAATCAGCTAAGGACAGTATAGATTATAGACAACATTACCAACAGCCTAGTATCAGAATTTTACGGCACATATATCAAGTATAAAAAGGATGTTAAGAAGAAAACTAGAGTTACTACACCCATAAGCATATACCAAGCCACTAGTAAAGCTTTATTTCAGTCCTTTACCACCTATAGATGTAATGAATGGATATTATATATCAGCACTGAACCGATTCATGGTCATATTTTTGCATGAGATGTGTTAGTTTGTGAATGACATTTATGACAGGAATTCATTTAAAAAAAAAACATTTTGCATCACAAATTACAGTCAACTTTTTACAATTAATGGTCATAGTAAACGTTATTTGAGCAATAATTTACAATCTTTTACATTTTTGGTTTAGTTAAGAAAGTGCTGTCATGCTACCAACCTCTTTTTGGCATTTCGGTCAAAACTTCGACTTTCATGGCAAATAGGTTCTTTAGACAGTGTCCATCCACAACGGGCATTAACTGTGGCATAGGATATTCCACCCTCATTTTCAAGTACACCAAAAAAAAATCCTTTCCCTCTCAAAAATCCCACCATCCAGCCCCCTGCCCATCCCTTTCACATGGTTGAAGCTGTATATCTTTCCTCAATGAAGCTATGGAAACACTTGGAGATTAATCTAAATTGGACAGTTTTATCTGTGTTGTGCAGGCAATGAATTCTAATTCCACAGCTACCTTATAAATTATGCTAGCTTGCTAATATTAATATCCGGGCTAAGTGTAATGCATTTGTGATACGAAGCAAAGAATTGCCTTTTTGTTGGAAATTGGACATAGTAAATTACACCTCTCTAGTACCCAAGAATGGAGCTACAAAAGATAGTTTTAACAAGGGTTTGATGATTTCCCTGTGGAAGAATGAGGTAGAGTTACTTTGTGTAGGAAAATTACTATTTTGGCAGCCAATTATATCTAACAGGCAAATGAGGGGAGCTGGATGGTAGGCGGAGGACAGAGGAGCTGAAAAAGTGGGGAGAGAAAGGAGGCTGAAAATATTTGTAGCTTTATCATGTTGGTGAGCAACCAAGGATCACTCTAGGATCAAGTTGCGATTCACTCTAGCTGTGAATATGAACGGAAGAGATGCACCAAACACTCTAGGAGGAAGATTTACAAAGCGTTTAAATGAAAAATATGGCTCGAGTTCCAACAAAGATTTGAAACTTATAACTCTAGAGGGCAGACGGTTAATTAGACAAGTGGCTGTCCAATATCTTTCCCCAACAATGGTACTCTCACTTAGAAAAATTTGAAGTTCTATCACCTTTTAGGAAATATCTATTTTTCTTCTTTACAACCTGTTTTTGTTAAGAGTGTCATAAGATATAGATTGTTGAGTAAAAACAATCTATTGTCAAAATATTCTCTGCCTATGTTTTTTTATCTTCAATATATTCAAATGTTGGATATGTGAAGTTTGCATAATTTGTTGCAGCCAGACTTGAAATTAGAACCTTTGTCTTCTTTAATGTTGATGGTGAAATATGATTTAACTGATAATAATTGAAATTACATTGGAATATATGTGCAGGTGTGGCATGTTTGGGTGAGCTTATGAGTAGCTTACATGATGGTTTTTTGAAAAGTAGGTAGACATATAAGCTCACCCAAACATGCAGTAGTCTATTCAAAGAAACTACCTGTTTTCTTGTAGTTATAATAGCCTCTACCTATTATATCTAGGCATATTTCTAGGATAGATGACAACCTACATAGTTACATATCACTACAATTAGGGGAAGAATACATGTTAAAATGATTTTAAATTATCATTGAGATTGAAAATTCCCAAGATTAGGAAACAATCAAGCAAATTTCAACATTGACAATTAATTCGTATAAATGAAAGAACACTATGAAAAATCGTTCCACAAGAATAAATATTTAGGCATGAAAGACAGAGGAAAGGACTCCAGCAAAGAAAATGATCCGACAACATAAAAGGTGAGGAGCATCTAGTGCCATAAACATTTAAATCGTGACAATAAAATTGTATTTAGGATGGATTGTGAATGAGTTTGTACAACGTATACAAACCTGGAACTGGAGAAGAAAAGGTATATGTGATTCATAGGGTTGTAAAACCTTGTCCACAACTGCTCCTCCCTGCATAAAAGATGGAAAAAGGTTATATCCAATTATACACATTTACAATTTCCAACGAGACAAGATTCTTCTTTTGAAATCCAATGGAAGCAGATCATGATGTTTCACAACTCAGTGAGATAGCTTACATTAAACATGTGCCAATGTAACTAGCCAAACTATAAAATGTCTGAAAGAAAATGGTGTGCGGAATACAAGCACGTCCCCTAAAATTAGAGCTGAGGGAAACCTAATTAAGGGGTTGTTTGACAAAGAGTTTGAATAAAAGATCTAGCAGATTTTGAAAAAAAAAAAAAAAAATTTGATAAAAATGTTGGTGAAGTGTGTGGTTGGAAAGTTCATAAAAGTTAAGGGTGTCAGAAGTGTGTGGTTAAAATTAATTGTTGACTTTAACCTCAATTTTTTAGCAACTTTTAAGTTATTCCAAGCAAGCACTAAATTGGAAAGAAAAGCACAAGGCATATTATCCAAAGCGAAGAAAGCCCAACTATCAAACACAAAATCTTTGATGAAAAATTCTACACTTCAACAGCAGCTGTTCATATGTAGCACTCAGCACACAACCCTATCAAAGATTTCCGTCTGAAGATTTCAATTCTTAACATGGTTCTCAAATTAGTGAATATCAGAATTTATCATATTAGCCAGTGATTTAGTACAGGAAGCCAATATCCACTCCATGGTGTTGGTTTTCCATTTGTAGTGGTTAGAGAGGACAAAGAATCCAAAGGGATGCCCTTTTTTCTACACTATATCATTGGAAAATGCTTGGGATTATTTTCTCGAATCTTATCATGTTATCACTGTGAAAGGTCAATTTGTATTAGAAAATATAACTACCACATAAATTTAATGAAGTTCCATCAAAGGAGAATTGAAGTTTAACCATGAGAAGAAGAAAAAATCCAATATATTAAAACCTAAGCAGTGATTAAAACCTTTTTTAAAAGGTAAACCTATGCAACAAAAATCAATTCTTGTAGTTAAGAAGCCCAACAACATTACCAGAAGAAGATTTGCAGCCCGGGAGACATCCTGTGGGTGATAGCTTAGATTTTTGTCAAGGAAGCAAACTTCAGAATCGCATCAAGAACAGAGGAAAAAAGTGCATCAAAGAATAACTATTGATATCAATGAGAAGAACACTATACTAACGACAACATATAAAAATCGTAACAGAGAATATAATGAATATATAATAATAACAGCTGTTCACAGTAATAAAAGATAGTGTCTTTGTCATTATTGTGGCAGAGATCACACCACCTCTGCCTAACCCTCCAATAACTGCTCCCACAACTACAACTTGTCCAAATAGGACTTTTAACCTTTAATATTTAGAACAATAGAACTCTAAATACACGTGTTTCAGCTAAAAGGAAGTACTAAGCCTTCCTTTAGGATGAATAGATAAATGGTTCCATTTATAAATACATAGAAATGAGTGGTGAATAAGTAGATAGTACTTGTAGGTCCATTGGAATATGTGATTGAAAATGAAGAATGACCATTTATAAATTCATTTATAAATTTTGCCAAAGCGAGGCTGAAGTAAAGATGGCATGACCACATGGTTCTTTCCCCTCTGGTTCCTTATCAAAACACAACAAATTGGATGAGTCTTCTCTGAATCCCAATAATTGTTGCAAAAAACATGATGAAAAAAGAGAAACAAAAGATAAGTTGACATTACCCTCTCAGAGGTTAGAACGTAAATATAAAATATGTGTGATATATCAAATTTCACAGAGTAAAACTCCACACTTCTAGCAAAAGGACTACTAAACTGCAAATAAAAATTTGAGAGGCACGCTCACTTCTTAAGGCTTCCCTAATATCAGGGGACAAAGTCACCAACTTTCAATATTGTGACTAAATTTTGAAAACTTTTGATTTCAAGAGAAAAATGACTATTTCACCTTTATTAATTCCATGTGAGCATTATTATCAATTATTTATGTTTTCTTCATGTAATCACAAGTTGTCATAAGAAATCAATGATAACGAAATCTCAGGATACAGATAAATCTTCACAAATAGCTCCTCAGAAGAATGATATCCATAAAACCTCTTTGCTCGAACAAGACTGCAATCGTGCACGTGCTGGCGTTTTGAGCCAGCATGACCCTTAAGCTGTGAAACCAAATTACATTCAAGAACACCAGTATCAACAGCCATATAACAGAGAAGTATCACTACTGCAAACCAGCTACACAGCAAAAATCACTTAAATCCAAGATACCTTTAGCGCTTTCTCAAGAGAAAGAGAGATAGCATGCCTGATTGAATCAACTGCCCAATTTTTCATACAAGGAACAAAGAAAAATTAGGTTCTATGTATGAGCGTAACTGAATTAGCTGCATCCTCTTTGATAAATTCTACATTTATGAGCACACAAAATCTAATAGTGAAGCTGAAAACTTGCCAGTTTATGGCTATCAGGACATAAGATTCGTGCTCTATAGGAATAGATTAAACCAAACTTACATTGGCATCAAATATGTAAAAACACAAAACACGAGAAATCTATTAGTAGATGCACATGTTCATGCTGACAAAAAGACAAAGTTAAAAAATAAAATAAAAAATGTCAACAAAGTTATTATAATATTACTAATTTAGCAGTAGTAAAATTCTATAGAGAGCTTGTAATACAGATTACAAACACAAGGATAATTTTCTTTAACTAATTCCAGGCACATATGATACCTTCATCATCTGATTTTAGGCCTAAATCCGAGCATGCTATGTAAAGATAAGGTAAAGCCTGCATATAAACAAGGTAACTTAAGTTGGAGTCTTTATAAATGAAAAAATCCAGCAACTTCAATTATCTAAATCCAAGAGACTGAATACCAAATCAAACAAAACGTGAATAATACATCCATTTATAAACTGAAACTACATTCACAAAATAACGTAAAAACAGAATGTCATAGGAACCCTAGGCAGATAATTATGCTGCATTTTCCATGATGGTGAAGAAGATTAGGCTGGACAAAACTCCCGAACCGAACCGAGCGGTTCTTCATAAGTCAAATACCCGAACAGGTATTTGAATCGAGAACAGATGGGTTCGATTCGTTTCTCGGTTCTAGACCAGAACCGAATAAGAACCGATTCTAAATAATTTTTTTTATTTTTTATATTGAATTAATTAAATTATTTTATTTTTTTCTAAACAAATTAGCAAATTAACTAATTTAGTGATTAATGCTCCAACTTCCCACCCAAATCCATGCCTAGCTAGCCCAATTCAACCCAATTTCTAAATTCAATTTTTTGTTTTAATTTTTTGACTCAATAATTAATTTCATTGTTAACCCAAGATCTAGGCCTTTTTAAGTTTTTATCTTTCCATTTCCGATTTCATACATTCATTCAGTAAGCACAGGTCCACTAACCCCAAATCATTTGATAAATTGAAAACCTACATCTACATGTTCAAATCGAACTTGTCGACTGTCGAGTCCTACTTCACATCTCCAATTGCCCATCGAAGCTACAAATGAATATGTCATTAGTTGTATTTTTGTTGTGTTGCTGTAAATGTTAAAATAAATTATTTATGGTACGGAATCGAACCGAACCCGAACGGTTCCATAATTTTATTTGGACCCGAATACCCGAAAATTTTGATTTGGTTCCAGCCCTAAAGAAGACTCTCAACTCGAACTACTCACTAACACAGTAAGCTTATATCTAGAGCTAGATTTTTGGGAAGCAACAAGCATTTCAAGCAGAGCGGGTAGGTGGTAGAGCAGCTTAGAACTGTTGAGCAAAATGTTTTCCTCGCCTAAAGGATCTAGGCAAAGAACAAAGGAGCTCGTGCATGGTCGAGCTCATCTCAACAATCGGAAGGTTTTGACAATAAGTGAAGAAAAATTCCAAGCTTGTCCTAGGCAGAGAAGCGTTGAGAAAGGGAAGGCCTAGAGCAGAATACCAGAGCTTTTGCCACATGACAGGGATAATTCTTACAAAGGATACAGTTCTGCTCAACTAAATCTCCCAGAATTCATAGCTCACTCTTGGCCAATTAAGGGGATCAAGGAATTCTGCTCAAACCCTATTTGAGAGGGAAGCATCAGAACGTGCAAGCAATGTTGGCATCCAGTCTTGGCAAGCTGCCTAATAACCAGCTATATGAATCTGTGGAAAGAAGTGATAATCTACCAAAGAGATAAACTGAAGGAAATTGCTAGGACGATTTCTCATCCTTTTATTGACCCCATCATAATAAAATGAGGATGGATGCTACACTAAAAATTGTCACGCTATCTCAGTTGATAGAACAAAGGGAAAAAAACTTATTTTCACATGTTCATAGTTCCCAGCACGTGATTAATTTGTACGAGTCCGTTTTGTGCGTAGCAATTGCTATGAGTTCAGAAACAAATTCATTGCTAATCGAGATCATAGTACATACTTTTGTCTATCTTTGGAGAAAATTTTCAGCCAACTAACGTTCTATAATATCAACTTATACTAACTAGCTCAAGCTCAAGCATATCAGCATAAGGCTAACAACTTGACCACCCATCCTCTGCAAATAGCATGTGACATAAGCTCATATTAACCCTAGAAGCAATGATGGATTCCTAGTGCACTCAAGAGCTGGAGAGGAAACTCAGCCAATTCTAGCTCTTAAAGCTAGGAAATTGAAGAATTGTTTTTGATTTGTATGTGTTACAAGTGCACATCTCTGCAGAAGAAAGAGAAGTGGATGACCAGGACAACTTGAAGCTAGAAGGCATTTTTTGATGGCGACTGTTAGATGCGAGCCAAGCTCATGATACTCAAGGCTCACAAGTTAAGGCATTTCTAAAATAAGTGTGCTTCATAATGTTTCTAATATAGATTTTGAGAGAGTCGTACCTCAAAAGCTAACTGTTGAAATTGAAGATCCAAGTCTATATAAATCACATACCGAAAGTCATACTTTCGATATAGGATTTAAGTCTCATACCTTACGATGGGAATTATGACAATCCACCACACTCCGCAATTTCGACGCCTACGTCAGACTAGCTTTGCACAAATCCATTACTGGTCCTGGACGAACACTACTATGCCAACGTCACCATCCGTACCGTTCGATTGCAATTGGGAGACATGGTGTCTGCTCTGATATCATTGATATAAATGTTGGGACCTCAAAAACTAGTTATTGAAATTGGAGAACCCACGTCTATATAAAGTACACACCAAAAGCTCACACTTTCGATGTGGGATTCAAGTCTCATACCTTGCAACGAGAACCATGACAGTATCCTTCACATCAAGAATTAAAAGCTAGACCAACAAAAGCTCAAAAATTAAGGCATGTCAAAAGTGAGTGTGCTTCGTAACCTATCCTTAGCATCAAAAACTAGAAGCAAGGCCAATCACAGCTCAGGAGTTTAGGCACGTCTAAAGTGAGTTTGATTCATAACGTATCATTCGCATCAAAAACTAAAACCAAGACCAACCAAAAGTAAGGAGTAACGCATGTCTAAAGTAAGTGTTCTTCATAATATATCATTCGCATCAAAAACTAAAAGCAAGACCAACCAAAGAGTAAAATCAATCGCAGCTTTGAAACCAAAAGGTACTCTCGCGACAAAGGCATCTCGTGAGCTGAGCACACCGTCCTAAAAGCTAGGAGATTGAAGAAGTAGAGGTAAGTTCTACCTGACCTCCTAGAAAAACTCGGTCACGAGGTGGTCACCTTAAAAAATAGCAACTTCAGCTTATGAGAAAGTCGACGATAAAGGGAAACTATCAACAACACACATTCACCTGGAGTCACACATCAATTTTCTCGTGTCAACAAACTTTACACATTTGAAGAGAGGAATTACCTTCAATCCATGGCCCCAACCATAGAATTCAATTTTCACATTTACACACGAACTCGCACAAATCCAAAATGTATAAAGATACGCATATGCATCTCTTTGAGCAGTAAAATGTTCTTACTCGATGAACGTGCAAGCAAGTCTTCTGACCCGCCGGAGTCGAACCATATATTCTTATCACCGGAACCTCATTCACATTCCCACCTGTACCGCGTAATTATTAAAGAAGAAATTCCAAACACATATGTGCATATAGCATGACACAGTTGTTTTAAAGAGAAAAATGAGTGACAGTTGAAAAGTATTTCCAATTATCAGAAACTATGCAACTTAATAACGATGAACCAAAGAAGCTTAAATTAGTACCTTGGAAAGTGCTGTAGGAAATGTCGAGACCATGAATCGGAGGGGCCATGTAATAGTCTATTGAAACTATTCGGACGCTGAATACTTTTGTACTGGAATCTCCCATTTTCTACTGTTTTTCCCCTTTCTATGATTTAGAAAAAAAATTCATAAATAATCATTTTATCGTGCGACGATTTTCTGCTACAAGGAGAAGAATTGTTCGACAGAATCGTCGAAAACTTTATTCTGTCGAAAACTTCCGCTGGAAGTGTTGGGATTTGCTGCGTCCACTGTGCTTATACAAATAATAATAATAAAAAAAAACTATTTATTTATCAATAAAATAAAATACTTAAATATTTTCATCTATAATTAATAATTATCGTTGTGGTGGTTTAAAGTTGGTATAAATTATCAAATTCCATTAATAGTTACTTTCCCATGGAATATTTTATTTTTCTTTATTTTGCGCTTGGCTTTTAATTAGGGACTGATGTTTAAAAATAAAAAAATTAAAAAAAAAAAGAGTAAATTGAATACAGATTTAAAAGGCTAATTAGAACAAAACGTCCCATCTTTCAGTGTTTATCTTTCAATGTTTTTGTGCAAAATGTTTTTACCTTTCGTTTTTTGCATTTCACCCTCATTTTCACGTTTCATTGTAGAAAATGTCATTTCATTCAACTTCGCTCATTTGTTCGTAAAATCAACACAAAAGGTAGTTTTTATTTTTAAAAACAAGGGTAATATTGTGTTACCCAATTTTTTTCCCAGGACTTTTTAACAAGACTTCATCCCAGAGAGATTTACGACACTTTCTCAGACAAGAAACTTAAAGTAGTTGGAGGTGATCAGATGAAATAGCAAGAAAAATGGGAAGTTGGGGATACTGACTTGAGCCC
>CAIGRR010312686.1:0-10350 GCA_903798365.1 Fraxinus sp. 1973-6204 | reverse complement strand
ACAGTGTTGGTAGAACAATGATGAATTGGTAGAACAATGGTGAAAATCCATCAGGACCCGTAGTACTATCAGTATCATTACTGAAAATAGCCACCCCCACCTCATCAATCAAAGGGAGGCAGTTCAACGCCATATGGTCTGCCTCCGTGAGTATCATAGGTATGATATCAGGATGAATATGTCCAGAGGCTATGAAGGAGAGGATAATAATTCCTAGAAAAAAGATATGACGTGCTCTAAATATCTACTGCAATAGTAATTACTTTCCCTGCCTGAGTCGTGATGGTCCTAATACGAGATTTGATCCGTCGTGCCTCTACTAGCGAATGAAAATATCTGGTATTGCGATCTTCCTCACATACCCAACGAGAGCCGTCCTTTTGCTTCTAAAAACCCTCCTCAATAGCTAAGGTCCGGTTCAAATCAGCTTGTGCACAATGAAGTAAGTCATGGTGCTCCGGCGTAGGATCAACCTCAAAATCAATCTCTACCTGGTCAACCCTCTCCTCAACGTCTCTAAATCTCTGGAACATTTCACCAAATACCCATCGATTCCACCACATTAATCCCTGTTTTAGCCTAAAGAACATCTCCCATAAGCCAGCCATCCCTGTAAGATCAGTAGGGGTGACCACTTTTGAGAAATGAATGCTAAGAAGTCATGATGTTCGGCCCAAACATTGAGGAATCTAAATGGTATAGGACCTAAATTATCCTTAGAAATCCACTGTAAGAGTAGAGAAGTGATCAGATGAAGTACGAGTCAGATGAGTCACAGTAATCTGTCTACAAAATTCTACAGCTAAAGGGTTAATCAAAACTCTATCCATTCTTTTACTGACCCTACCATTAGTCTAGGTAAATCGAGACCTAGAGAAGCTAGCATCCTCTAAGCCATAGTCTAACATCATATCAGAAAAATCAATAGAACATGATCTTAACGACTATGACCAGTACGCTCCCCATCATGAGTGATGACGTTAAAGTTATCCCCAACAAGCCAAGGATCATCTATAGAGAGGAAAATGTGGTGAAGACCTACCTACAAGTCCCTCCTAACATAGGCTTGACAAGCAACATAAACAGAAGTCAAGTAAATAGGTCGTGCTAGTCTGAGATCCACAACTCTGACATGTAGGANACCTACAAGTCCCTCCTAACATAGGCTTGACAAGCAACATAAACAGAAGTCAAGTAAATAGGTCGTGCTAGTCTGAGATCCACAACTCTGACATGTAGGAACTGGGTATGATCATCAATAATAGTAACGGTAGTACCCACATTCCATAATACCCAAATCTTATTCGACTCATTTTGAACCCCTGTGTTGAAATGCAGATAACGACGAACAAAATCAAAACTCCTCTCCAAAACCATAGGCTCCAGAATAACCAAAATATAAACCTGACGAAGCTGAATAAGTTTTCTCAGTTCCTACGAGTAGCTACACTAGCTACACATGTCGTATTCCAGATGATGACACTCATTTAGATGTATGTGAAGAGGTCTCCTGCGACTGACTCTTGGTCATCATCATAGGTAGTGACTTGTCAGTAACTATCGAATTTTTTTTCTGGCTTATTAGGACAAATCCATCCTCCTCTATCCTAATAGCCAGACCTTTCAAATCATCAGGAGAAGATCTACGAAAAGGACCCTGTCAATGAACTTCAACCTGAGGAAAACCCCTTTAATCCGACTATTCTGTAGAAAAATGAGACTCCATATTTTGCTGATAGTGTACAATAGGCATGTCCGTACTACTGATGCCCCATGGACTCTCGAGCATCTCCATCAAGAGAGGGTAAAAGTATGTAGAAGTAACTATCATAGAAGTACAGCTGATGGAGATCGAAGTCTGAATACCTGAATGATCAACTGATGTAACAACAAGTGGACTCTGAGGAACAATCCTGTGAAGAGCAACAGTAGGATGATCTAGTGGCAAAGAAGGAGTAGTCTATGTAGCAGTAGTACTGATGAAATAGATAGAGAAGTAGAATAAGTGGGAGCCATATGTGTAGCAAATGTCTGCGATGAAGCAACAGTAGTGGTATGGCCACCGGAGGCTATAGAAGGAATAGTTTGAGGAATGGATTGTGAGGTTTCATCTGAAGTACTAACTTATCTCATCTGATTTCTCTTAATAGGTGTCCATCGCTGTTGAGGTGCAATCATGACATCCTTACCCTAGCCCATATCCTCGGTCGAAACTGGATTAGGCCTAGATTTGGGTTAACAACACTTGAGACCGCAGAAGGTGGAGTAGAATGGGAGCCACTAGAACACTTCTCATCCAAATGACCAAAGTGTCTACATTGAAAGAAATATTCTGGCACCTTATCTTATACAATAGGCTGCCAATATCCACCCTTCTTCTCCTTCTATATCCAAACTCTATTAGGGAGTTTACACTCCAAATTGACCTCAATGTATACCCTCGCCTCACTAGGTCATCGAAGGTCAGAAGTGGCTTCGTCAATACGAAGCTGAAGCCCAATTGCTTTAGATATAGCAAATAGGGCACTCTTAGCCCGAAAATGAATAAGAAGCAATGGAAATGAAACCCAAACAGGAGCAATAGGAGCCTCATGTAGTGGAGTAAAACTGGGAGTCAACTTAAAAATCTGCATAGGACAACAATCAATATACCAAGTGGGTTTGAGGAATAATCCTCAATAAGCATCCTCGTGCGCCAAATGAATTATAACGTGTACATCATCAATAAGACCTATCTCATAGTTGCCAAAAAATTCAAAATGCATAAAATTTTCGCGTACTTTGGTCTTAGAAGGTTTGCGATACACAAATTTACCAACAAGGGTAAACCTATAAGCCTCCGTTAAAAATTGTTCATCAACTCCATCAAAGAATATAGCAGGCTCCCCATGATGGATGTATGGTTTTTTAGAAACCAAAATGTGATGCTTGGAATCTTCAGGTTCTCGAAGAACATGTACAAATGATTTTTTCTACCTTCTTTCGGCCCGAGTAATAGTAGGTCGACAATTAAGTACAACATCATATGATCGAGGAGCCTGAGTAGTAGAAGGAACCCCAGATGGAGGAAAATATGGTCTAATTGAGCTCGGAGTACTAGGAACAACAATATTTAGGCACGCGTGAGTGTCGCGCACCAGGGGTCAATGGCATGTACGGTACGTAAGACATCCTACAAAGAAGAATCCAACCTATTCTACACATTTTGGGTATGCTGAGTCCGGATCTATAGTCCGTTAACCAATTTGGAAATGGCATGATCAGTTTGAAGTGGGACCTGTGAAGGAGGGTCAAAATTGGAAGTGAGGTTCAACATGTTATTGGGTGCTTTCATAGACATCAAGGTTGCATTGGTAGGGGCCGAATACAATGTTGTTGGAGCCAAAGGTACCATTGGTGCATTAGGAGTAGTGGAATTCAGTAATGGTGTAGCCTTGTCGTGAGGAATTGGTGTTTCGATTTGAGCAATTGAGATCTAATCCAAGGTTGTTGATGCTTCAGTTGAATTTCATAAGGTTGAATTAGTGGATTGGAATAGATCTTTGACCTTCAATTGCATGAAAAACGTCAATTTCACTCGCCCCTTTTGTTCTTGAATCCAATCCCGAAATAATTTCGTTTAATTGAGGAACTAATGCAGTTGATGGATGATCAATTGTTATACCAACATTAATTAAAGGTTGGATGCTAGAATTGATGGTTTGAAGTCTTGTGGAATCCTCAAATGACTGGGAATAGACGAAACCTGCCTCTGCGTGAGCTGCCTTGCTTGATTCGTCCACGTTGGTTTGAAATTGGGTATGACCCATAGGTTCATTGGATACTCCATGATGAGGCAATGTTGGGGATGATGGTCCACGACCATAGGTTTCATCGCCAACGCCAGAAATAATGACTGAAGGGTTCGAGTTCGTTGTGGAGAAAAAATTTCGCAAATCTGGATTTACAGTTTTGTTTGTTGCTATGAAGACATCTGTAGGTGCACCATGAAGAAGCTGATCAACATGTAGGGTAGGTATGACATGGGTGTTTTCGGAAGTCGAGTTTTTGACCAGATCTTGGTGCGTGTTCAGGCATTTTTGGCTGATTGTGGTAAGTTTGAAGCAAGATGTTCGATGGGAAGTGTAGAGGGTGATGAGAGCTTTCCAATGGTTTGGTGATCCGGTGGTTTGGGTGGTGGTTTGTTGAAGTTTTTGGGGCTTCAAAGGAGGTGGCTCCATGTCAATATAGGGAAAAAGAAATTCCCTCAAATTAAGTTAATAGATAGTTGAGCATTACTAGTAAAAGATTTAATCCTAGTTAACTGTCATTAACTCGGTCAATTGACTCACCTAACTAGTAGGGAAGTGAGTCCGACTATCAAACTCCTGATTTTTTATTTCTATTTAAGTTTTGATGTCTATTTCTGTTCAAGAATTTATGACACTTAGTCCTTATATGTCCTACCTCCACAGTTGAAACAAGTAGGAATAAATTTAGGAACAATCTTAGATTTCAAATTTTGAACCTTAGATGGAAGAAACCTATGTTGTACCGATGATTTCAGTCATCAGTCACCTTTATTCTTAGCTGTGTTCCTATTGAAGAGCTCGTGAAACTTAGATCTTATTTGTCCTACCTAACCGTAATGGTGACACGTAGGGATGAACCTAGAAGCAACTCTATTTTTCAAGTTTTGAACCTTAGGCTTTGAGGTAGGTACAAACTTAATGTTAGAAGATGAAGTAATATGAGAATTTATTTCATTATCGTCAAAGTTTCTTCTATTCCCAACTGGTTTGTTCAAACCTATTATATTATCAATTTTTCTAGATCCGCTAGAAAAAGTTTGAAGTTGGGAATTTGATTTTTCAAGATCACTCGTAAGATATTTAACCTAACATCTAAAGACACTTTCTCAACCTTTAATTCATTAAAACATCTAGTCCACTCCTCAAGTTTGGCTATAAGGCTCTCTTTTTCTAATTCAAGTGCATTAACCTTTTTAAGCACAACTTTATTCACCTTCTTAATTTTAAGACACTCCTCAAATAATTGTTCATAAGCCTCCTAAAGTTCTATATCACTCTCAGATCCCAAATCATAAATTGATTGACTCATCCAGACAAAATTTTGGGTCAATTATCACTATTAGGCTTTAATACCTCCTGAGAGTTATTAGTTCAACCCTAATACGAAATTAAAATTAACAATTATTAAGCAACAAGTCACTTTTAAATATTTCTAGATGGTTAGTCAATCAATCTAATTTTCATATGGTTTGAATGATGGAGTTATATATAAAGTAGTAAATAACACAAAATATGATGACGGAGAAAATCCTTAATTAGGTAAAAACTCATGGACCAAGCTAGTAGTTTCCACTATAGACGATGTGAATTTACAGTAAGAACCAGCCTAGAAAATCCACTAGACATGCTAATCTAATTCTTACAATCTCTAAGATCCTCTAGAACATACTTCACTCACACCTTCTCTCGATCTTCTGGAATTGTCTATCTCGCGTGGAATACCAAGAGCGCCTCGTTCTTGTACTCTTCCCGTGCTTCTAGTCCAACCTCCCTCAAACTTCAGCAACATCTAAAAGCTATTTAGAAAGTTTGATAATATCTAGAAAGTAGGTGTTTTTGGATTATAAGAATTTCAATGTTTTTCCCAAACTAATGATTGATTGATCTCAAGAATCAAATGGTTAATCTCAAGATTTGGATGTGTTCTTGGATCTTGGAATGATATTATGAAGATATAAAATAATGATCAACCACACTTTTGGACGTTCATATGGTAAGGTATATATATATATAGGGAAAAGTGTTTGAGATGAAAATGGATTGAAAAATCAAGGGCCTGTTCTTTTTACCGTTTTCAAGCCATTTTCTGTTTTCGATTTTTCAAAGCAGTGAAAACGCATTCTCTTTCATATTTTGTTGTTTTAGGTGTTTTCAGGTGTAATCAAGCTAAAATTTTCAAAACACGTTTTAAGTGTTTTCAATTTAATGTCGCCGCAACCACCACCATCGCCGCCTACACAACCACCACAAAAACAACCATCACAGTACCATCCACCACAGCCACGCACCCAAACCCACCGCTACAGAAAACTTAAACAGCCCTAAAATACATAAAAATTAACAACAATTGATATACATTAAGTCACCAGAGGTGGGGCCGTCGTCGTCGAAAGTGCCGTCGACCGGATCAAACTCCAGCTCAAGCTCGAGCTCGATTGTCGCTGCAAAGAAAGCGTTTTCCTTCAAAAACCTAGCAGACAAAGAAATCGAGAATTTCCTCAACTTGGCTTCGAATTCACCCTTCAACGTTCCAACAATTACAGCCTCTGCTACTCTTAATCCCCCACCGCTAGTGGAAATTGACTTTGTTAGAAAGCTTCAGCTAAGATTGTCCAAATCTCGGAGGGTGTATTCATCTCCCGACTTCAAGTTGTATCCAAAGCCGCAGATTAAGATCGATTTATTTTCCATTAAGAACGCAATTGTTGCGGAGGTCGATGAGGAGGAGGAGAATGGGAGGGAGACTTTCAAGAGTAGGAGAATGGTGAGGTTTAAGGTAAGGGAAATAGAGGAATGGCAATTTGGGAAATTCTGGGAACAGAAAGGGAGGGAAGAAAGAGAACTGGTTTTCCAATTTTTTATTTTTGAAAACAATTTCTCAAAATGTCAAAAAGAACACATTTTCAACAATCTCAACATGGACAATCAAAACACAAAACACAAAACAAAAAATTAAAATACAAAGAAAACAGCCCCAAAGTGTTTGAAGCAAAACAAATTAATGAACGTCGACCGTTGCTTGGGCGCTAAGCTAGCGACATGCGAATAGCAGCTGATGAGTCGTTAGTATTTTTATCATAACTTTCTCTCCCGATATCCGATTGAGATGATTCAAAATGCGTTGAAAAGCCAACTTAAAGGGTTATAATTCTTTTATAGCCCTATCCAAATTCCAATGTTTTCTATATGAAAAATGCGTTACAAGTTGCGATTGAGAATTTGGAACATAACTTGTGCGGCTCTTTGACACCCTTTCAACTTCTAATTGCATTTCCTTAATCATATGTAATCTTCTTGAACATATTGAACTCTCTCAAGTACTATACTTCCCTCCAAAAGACTACTTGACTTTTACAACTCTTTTGTAACAATCCTATTCTTTTACAATAATTATTTTGTCTAAAGAAATGCCAATACAATTAAAAACCTAACACTTATGTTTATTTTTACAATGTAATAAACCTATTTCGGACCTTCTAGAAAGAAAATAAGCGACTTATTAACTTAATGTTGATCAAGCATTCCAACAATCAATATAGATGCCATACCAACCAATCATCACAAACCACTTAAAAGATGAAGTCTTTGAATTAAAAAGCAGTTAATTAAGGTTTGCATCATCATCCCACCACTTAACGTATTTAGCCTTGCATGCTAATTGTACAAAAATAACAAAGTATTGATTATTCATTTCCCGAAATATATGGTTGAATAAAGATGAAATACAATAAATTTTGCTTGCCTCCTTTGACTTCCTTCAATTGACTCTTTTATTAATTTCAAAATTTCACTTGCTTTTGATATTCAATTTCGAGCCACAAATCTTCAAGCTTTTGATGTTCGTTGCGTGTACAAAATTTTTTTACCAGAATTTCTACCGGATTTCAAACTTCATCTCACATGGGGGTGGGCTCCATGTGATTAAAAAATTGCCAAAACTCAACCACACCCCCTCCTATTGTCTGGTCGGTCAGTACAAAATTTTTAAAATCCTGTACTTCTAGTATCTCTCTTAATATATTCAATGCAATTTCATCTTTTACCCTTGAGATCGCATCTGGCAATTGCCTTAGGATTGCAAGGTATAGATTTGCCCATTTTGCAGTGTAATTCTCGATGTAAACTCCTTATTCAGCCCTTTTTTTTTTTAAATGATCACTTGGTCACTAATTGAAGAAAAGTGGCTGTTTTTAAATGGCCACTTTTCTTTCAAATGTGACCATTGTGTCCCGAATGGTCACATTAATTTATAATTCTTTTTTTCAAACTCTATAAATGCTCCCCATTTCAACCCATTTAATCTATCTTCTACATTTTACAATTTAAATTACTTATTTATTCAATCATCAATCTATTCAATTCATCTGTTATATTCTCATTCTTTATATTTTCTCACTTTATCTGATTTTTCTAATTCATCTATTACATTATATCCTTCTATTTCATATTTTAATATTTCAATTTCATTTTATACAAATGTGAAAAACGCATAGTTCGACCCTAACAATACCTAGAGGGAGGTTGAATAAGTATTCTATGCGGAATTAAAATTATTAACGAATTAAATAGTAACAAGTCACTTTTTAATTCTTTTCTAGATGATTAAACATGCAAGTCAGTATTAATCCTATATTTGAATACCACAGTGTGTGTGTGTGTGTGTGTGTGTGTGTGTGTGTGTGTGTGTGTGTGTGTGTGTATATTATAAACAGTTAATACAACAATAAATCAACACACGAAATGATCACGAAGAAACCCAACTGGAAAAAACTCCGGGCACTTTGCCAGACAATCTACTATAAACGATTCAAACGACTTACAGTCTATCAGCCTAGACGACACGTACCATCTGATCTCCTGACTGCAATTCTATAGCTCTCCACGGATCCCATTCCGCACCAATCCTCAGCTGCAATTCGTCAAAGCTCTTTGTGGAATCTGCTACCCTACTCATTCCTAGCCTTGCGGAATTGTTTATCTCCCATGGATCAACGAAAAACACATTGTTCTTCACAAACTGGAACTCCAGTCAACTTCCCTCGATCTTCAGAACTCTGACAGATATGGAGGAAAGGCAGGTTTGGTATTTGGATTATGTGGACGATGTTTTTCTCATCAAATAAATATCAATGGACGAAGGTTGAAAGACAAAATATGAAGAATATCTCACAGATGAAGCTCTCTTAATGTTCAACCTTGTAAAAATCACGTTCAGAAGTGTTTTGGTATTTATAGGTAGGTTAGGAAAGTAATGGATGAGGGAAAAAACCTTTAAATCGCAAAATAAAAATTTCCCAAATGACCCTGTCGTTCGAGCGAAGGAGGGGTGACAGTCTAGTGAAAATCCGCGTTGTATTTTCCTTCTTTTGTCATTCTCAAACTCTAGACCTAAAAACTTAAACTTTACTTATATGCACATTACCCCTTGACTTTTTATACAAATTACAATTCAGTCCTTTTTGTTTACAGAATTGCTAGTTACAACATCAAAGACCTAACAAACTTTCCCTTTGACATTCTGTGACAAAACTACTCTTTAAAGTCAAGGTAGTAATTAAAAGTAAATTACAGACTCAAAAACCTATGACAAAACTAACTAACTTGAACAATTTCTACATTTCAATCGACACCTATTTCCTGAAACAGACAACTCAACACTCAGTGTAAAATGTGTGGAAAATAATATAAATAAAGAAGTTCAAGAAATTTAGGCAATGTAAGTATCATATAGCATTTTTCAGTTTCAAACATGCAACGATACTATTAAAACATCAAACTTAATTTAGGATAACTAAAAACAAAATATAACATGCCAAGTCAAAAATCATTTTATATATATCAAAAATTTAATTACATCTAGATAATCGAAATATAGATACATCAAGTAAAGATTTAGATAATCTATTCCCACTTCCCCTAACAAAAATACATATAACTGCCCCAAAATATTACTCTCCCTTTTTGTCACACAATGAGAAGGGGTAAGCCTAAAAGTATGAAGCACAGGCAGCATCGTCAGAATCCATCCTTTCCCTCGGACACATCATGTCATCCAAGTGACTGCGAATCCAACAGAGTCTTCTCTGAATATATATCCAATAGCACCCCGAAGTGTAGTGAATATGACAGTGTGTCGATCAATAGTAGCACTCAGTTGTGTGGTCTTCACCATCATCTGATCATGCTGCTCAATGAGCACGGTCATCTGTCTCATGAGAGCGACTGTAGGGTCAATGGGAGCAGAAGCAGAAGGTACAGACTCGATAGGAGGATGAACTGACTCAGAAGGAGTAGAAGCCAAAGTAGAAGTCGACGGGATGTCTGAAGGCTGATGAGCAGTAGAAAAAGTAGGAAAATACGAATGGTAAAATGAGATAAGGTCATCAATAGGATCAGTCGACACAGTCGGGTCAACATGCTGTGCTAGCTCAGAACAAGTATGTGACCTACTGTAATGCCCCGAGTTCCGTGAACTTGAAGTGCCACGTCATTCTCATTTGTCTTGAATTTAATAAAAATGTTTGCGGAAATAAATAAATTTAAAGATCACATTTATAGT
>CAIGRR010312542.1:0-13114 GCA_903798365.1 Fraxinus sp. 1973-6204 | reverse complement strand
CTTGAACCATGCTGCAATCTGATCAAGCTCAACATTTGGCTTTAGATATTTCTTTCCGTCATTTGCTTGTATGATTATCAGAGGAACCAGCTCTTCCTTAAGCCCAAAAAACTGTTCATAGAAGCCAGTGATATGACGAGTTAGTAATGTAAGAGAAATAGCAGGTGAATCAAACAGAAGACTGATGTGCACAAACCTGGAAAGCACCTTGACTAGCCTCGACATCACCCATTAGAAAACTTAGGGGCCCTTCAACTGCTCAGCCACATCATGATATTTTGATCTAAAAGCATTGTGATGCTCACTGCCAAAGTTCAGAAATAACATTGCCTGCCAATCAAAACCATGAGATGTCAAATGTTTCCCACAATGAAAAGAAAATNTAGCCTCAACATCACCCATTAGAAAACTTAGGGGCCCTTCAACTGCTCAGCCACATCATGATATTTTGATCTAAAAGCATTGTGATGCTCACTGCCAAAGTTCAGAAATAACATTGCCTGCCAATCAAAACCATGAGATGTCAAATGTTTCCCACAATGAAAAGAAAATGACATGGAGTATTGTTGGACCAAATAATCATATGGTGATACCAACTGAACAATGTAAAGAAGATAGCTGCACAAACTTTGGTAGCCAAATAAATTTGATCAAGATCATTAACCAAGGTTAAAGAAATAAGGAAACAGAAAATAGAAGCGCTCCTTGGGTCAAGGAGACATTTTAGACAGAATTTATTTCAAGATTCTTCCTAGTCTTTCAGGACATTCAGAAAAATGCATAATCTATTTTCAAAACCTATGGAATCATTTGAACACCCATCTTTCAGAGGAACACCCATGAAAATTAGGACAGGCAAAAAGATATTATTGTGAGATGAAAACCATCAGATAGCTAATAGATAATCAACGTTTGAATTTTATATTTTTAAGAACAGCAAACAACTCAATATACACAAAAATGACATGCATATAAACTACAATGGGGATTAAACATAGGAAATCTATGTAATGTGGTAGTTTTTGCCACAATTTTTCATCAAAATCACATTTTTGAACCAAACTTATGTCGTTCAATACATCGAAAGTAAGTAAATCAACACATAATCATAAGTCCAAAGCAATATCCCTTTTTCTCCCAAAGGACCCCCTCCATCCTAAGAAACAAGGAAAGGGGCCGTTCAATAGAAAAAACGTTTTTCACAGGCTAGTATTTGTGGAGAACTATGGCAGCAATCGAAACTCAGCATCTTCGACAATAGTAAAAGAAACTCATTTATAAGCTATTGTCAACAAATTTTACAATTTCACCAATATTCATCTCCTGGGTCATAGTCAAAACCCAATAAAATCTTGAAATAAAAAATCAGAAAATGAATTCAAAGATAAATTTACCTGACCCACATCCTTGAATCAGTGCTCAAGAACTCCTGTATATTGAATCATCCCACAGTATCAATAATAACTCAAAATGATGGTAAATCCAAAGTCTTTCACACTATAGCACTGGGAGTCAGTATTGATATGATGAAATTTGAAAAAGAAGGCATTTACGCTTTTAAGGACAGAAAAAATGCTAAAAATCAAAGAGAGGCTACTCCAAAAATATATTCCTATTACCTTTTTTAGCGATAGTACCCTTCTCGAGCTTGCATAAGTTGACGTCCAAGAGCAGCCATTGATTTCTCATCATTGGAAGAATCGCCGGAGAGGGAGGGAGGTAGGAGATCTCCTCAACGAGGAAATAGGGTTATGATAATGAGTTGGGTCGATTTGAAAAGGTTTAAACCGTGATCCGACCCGACCCAACTCATTTTTATTTTTATTGTGGATTTTTATTATTTAGGTTTTCTATTATTGGGCCTGTCTTATTGAGTTGGCCCAAGTCCTTTACTAGGGTTATGTTTTACTATTTATACGGTTTTTACATTGTAATTGGAACAGTTGATGAATTGATAAAATTGGTTTGGTTTGAAGTTAACGCTTCTGTTTCCCTGCCTTCGTTCTCTCCAGTTCTTCCCCCTTCTTGCTGCCTATTTATTTTGCTTCTTGTTGCACTCGAATTCTTCAATTCATACTACATCAAAACACTACCAGTTGCCGGCCTGAAATCAAAATTCAAGTTACCAAATCAGCCTCCAGCAAATAATGGAACATCCATTGAACAATAAACACGTGCAAGCACCCACACATACTGACCCCATTGAAACGCAGGAAGGCATTGGATGTGAAATTATAGTGCTTAAGCAAATTCTGGCAAGGGTATAGAAGGGTCTAATGACGTATAGAACTGCATCAAGGGAAAGCAGACCAATACCTCATTCGGCTTTAATATGGGGTGATGACAAATCGAGAGAGTTGTGCTTTGGGATGCCGTTTTGATTCGGGTGGCCGGAAACCAACCCAGATCAATAGGCTCCCCAACATCAATAAAGAAACTAGAAGCCGCGGTTCAAAAAAGGTTATTTCTTTAAAGAAAAGATTGAGACTAGCCCTAGAAATAACCTTGAATGCATCGTAGATACCCCTCTGGCTCCAGTGAGTTCCAATGATGACAATTGTCCATGAGTAAATAGACCCCACAGAACAAGCTTCTTTACAGCCTGCAGCAATCGAGAAAAGAATAACATAGTAAGGTAAGAAAAAAGAATATGAAAGAAACTGCATGCAAGAAATCAAGGTAAAAAAAATATTGACACTCACGTCTCAAACAGACACACTATCCTTGAGACTATTGAGGAAAGAGACAAGGTAGTCAGCAGGATGGGATACAACACTGCAGAAAACACCAGCTACATATTGATGCCCAATGACACATTTATATTTCCATCAGTTAGTTAGTTAGTTATAGTGGAGGGGTATTCTGGGGATTGACAAAGTGTACAGGTGTCTAACAATAAACAGGGCATAGGAGGTTCATTTCAAGGTAGGCATAAATTAGGGTATCAATTGGGAGAGAGCTAAGCCTCTAAAAAGCTTAGCACCTTACAGTAATTCATTCTATTTCATTCAGCACAAATTATGTAAATACAAATACATTTATATTCTTCAACTGCAAGTTTAATTACACAAAAATCAGGTTCCTATCACACCACCAGGAAAACTCACACCAAGCTGCAAGGGCTTGCTGCACTTTTGGGTGTGGGAACTGTGAGCAACTATCTCCAAAATATTCTTCAAGCACACAGCAACTGCCTGAGTTCTGCTTATCATTTCTCCACTAGGCATGTTCGAACAACCTTGATTCCTTTCAGCGCTCTCGGAGAACTAATATTATTTACCTGGAAGGTGCATTTTTCACACTAAGCACATAACTTGGCGTCTCGAGTCTAGTTATGCCCCTTGTTTGGTCCTCATTATTTCCAAAATATATTTTTCTTTCTCTTATTTTCAATCACACATTCTTTAATAAAATAATATTCATGCAATCCAAAACTTTTTCTTACCTTTTAACCATACATTCTCCATCAAATCCTATTCCAAAATACCTTTTTGGCAAAAAATGGGGCTCAAACAGACAATATATATATGCTCCACAGAAGAACTAATATGATATTTACAATTTCTAGTGTATTGCAAACGAGTTGGGTCAAAAAACAAACAAAACATTCTTATACGAAGGCATTCTAAAAGCAGATACCATGCTCTTCCTTGAATTGGGCTCTATTCTAGTGTTGATTACAAGAAGTACCTAGTCCTGAATCATTGCAATATATATATACGGGAAAAATCAAGAGTACTAGCAAAACGTTAACTAGAAACTCAGTGCATCCAGGACAAAAGAGCAACTACTTATGTCAACAGTGTTAGATAAAAAGTTCCAGTTCTATAATTTTATTCTACTTCATTGGCAGCCTTAAAACTAATGTAAGGGATTTGGGATCCTCTTCATTGTACTTGTAAGCATTGCCCATCAAGAGAATTAGTCGATGATCATACCAAATTATATCCTCATAGTCTGATGGAAATTCATAGGTACCATGAGAATTAAATGACTACGAAAGTTCGTCATAAAAACTATTTTACAACACACAGCATACCTGCTTTTAGGATATTATTGATGCAACAGAGAAACATGATGCTACTCAAAGTGGGAGACTAGAAGATAGAGTTTGGGTTAATCTAGAGTTTAGTAGTTTTATTTATTGGGAGTTATGTTTATCGATTAGGACTTTGTCATTATTTCAATGTTATCTTTTACAAGTTTTCTTAGATTGAAAGAACTTTTTTCTATATAAAAGGGGCTAATGTTTTCATTTACAAACAACTTGATTATGGAATACAATTATATTTCTTCCTCTAAATTCTCTCTTTTGAGTCTTCTCCTCTTTCTCGTCTCTCTCTCTCTTTAATTCATTGTCAAATTGTTATTTCGTCGTCAATTTGGTATCAAATATTGGCACCCTTCTCTGATTGAATTGATTTTCATGTGTGCGCTATGATTTTACTGAACGGTGATTGTAAAAGCTTTCCAAAACACCACATCCTCCGCCACAAAACACCACCATAAATTTTAATCCAAGGGCAGTAATAGCTCCAAGAAAAATCTTCCAGCAAGATTTTTTTTTTTTTTTAAGTTTATTGACCAAAACAAAACAACAGCATTCGAAACACGAAGTTTGTAAATTGTTTTTGGGTAATTAGCAATGATGTCCCTATCTTTCACTATTATTGTGCAAAACGTTCCTACCTTCCATTTTTTGGCATTTTCACCCTTATTTACACATTTGATTGTGCAAAACGTCCTTCCATCCAACTTCTTTATTAAGTGAATGAGTGTAGTCAATTTTTTTCCCAAATAGAAGGGTATTATCGTCTTAAAACATTTCCCCCCATTCTTCATCAACTAAGACCACAAATAGAGTTCCAATTCTTCATCAACCAAGACCACCGTCTTCTGTGCAACTTGAAGATTTTCACCACTCTATCCTTGGTAGTTGACCGCCCACTGATATAAAACAGTGCTACCAGCCTCTTCACTGTCCCACATACCAGTCCTCCAAAACCCTTCATGTGGAATGAAAATTGCAAAGCAACCATACAATTTTCATGCCGACTTTTGTTGTAGCATCTGACACATTCAACAATTTATTGCATATGTCTGCAATTCCTAGATCGTGTTCAGTAAAGGCCAATCTTCCATCAGCACATACACATATAAATTTGATTAATTGCATTATTTTCTCACACTTTGATCTGTTTGAGTCTGGAAGAAGCTCGATCAGGGTACAAACTGCACCAACTTCAAAGGATTTTACTCAGCTTTTCTTTGTGGCATCCAAGATTCATATAAGCACTTGTAGGGCACATGAACTTGCCTTTGTACAAATTCCATCTTATGTTATTTTTAGTAAGGACTCGAAGAATTATATATCTTATTCTTGTGCAACATAATTCCAATGATAATCAGCTACAGCAATCTTCTGAAATATCGAAATGGTACAAAAATGCGCCTCGCTATTTATTCTTTGAAGCATTATAGCCATGGATTTCATAAACTCAGGCTTCATCAACAACTGAATTGACACATCTTCTTCTTCCTCAGAATAATTGATTTCATACACCCACTCCGTTCAGAACTAGATTCAGGAAGGAAGAGCCTATAGGAACATTATTTATATTTTGTGGTCTTGGTTGACGAAGAATTGGAACTCCTTTGTGGTCTTAGTTGATGAAGAAAGGAGGGAAATGTTTTAAGACAATAATACCCTTTCATTTTGAAAAAATAGACTACATGCGTTCACTTAACGGACAAGTTGGATGGATATGGACGGAAGGACGTTTTTCTCAATCAAAGGTGTAAATAAGGGTGAAAATGCCAAAAGATGGAAGGTGAGAATGTTTTGCACGATAATAGTTAAAGATAGGGACGTTATGTGCCAATAATACATTGTTTTTAGTAATTATTAGTTTCTACAAAAAAAGATATTCTGCCGATTTTCTTCTTCATCTTGCTAAGCTCAGCCCAAGATTCAGAAGCCAAATCATTAGCATATTCAAACCAACCTATCACAACATAATCCAAAATCGAAAGTCCATCAAGCCCAGGCCTATAAGCCTAAACTCGACCTTGAACGTATTTACCTAAGCCAAGCCAACCCACACCAAACAACCCCACCTCTGGCCACTGTCTATAGCACCGACAGCCCACATAGGGTCGACCTATGGTTTACGACACGATTTAAGCACTTTGGACATGGCAATACTTTTGAGTTTTTCTATCACAACAAGCCTATTTGTCTTCTTCTGGCCAAGCTCTCTAATCCCTCAAAAGAAAATCAGTTCCAAATCAAAACATGTGCTACATACAATCGAATTCAACTAGTCCCTAGTTCCCAGTTACCGAATTGTCCCTACTATAAGATGAATCTCTCTAAGCCAGTCGAGCTAAAGAATCAAATTGAGATTTTACTACTGTTGGAAAGTTTCCAAGTCTGATTAGTCAACTCTACCATATTCTAGGAGATAATGACTGTAAATGTGTAAATATTCTAAGAGATTTTGTTTCCTTAGAAGTTAGCAGTTAATTTGTTCTTTCCTGTTTTTCTTCTGCTGTGATCTATATATGCTGCCTTGTACCTATGTTACAAATTAATGAGAATTATTCCTACAATTTACTCTCTCATTCTAGATGGTATCAGAGCCAGCTCAGTTTTCCCAATTCATCTAAAAAACCAAATTCCTCTAGTGGCTCAAATCAGCCCCTAATCTCTTGGTTTTCTTCCTTATTCATCTTTGCCCTTCTCTTCTGTAGCTGTCGAGCCTTTTACCATGGCTGATACTTCTGTTCCTGGACTTAATGATGAGTTTGATGAAGTTAAGAGGAAGGACTCTAGGAAGACAGCCATTACCTCCACTTGGAGAGGTATTTTTTGAGATGTGAAGAGAAGATTGTAATCTGAATGTCATGATGAAAAAAAAAAAAGGAGGATGAAACGGTGGAGAACTCCACATTAGTGGCTGCCAACCATGCTCATTATTGTGCTACTAGCACAGATCTGTCCACTGCCAATGTTTCTGCACAGCAGTTGTATTCTAACCAAAGGAGGTTTGAAGATAAGCTTTAGGTATGGTGTGATTATTGCAATAAACCACGCCACACTCGAGAGACTTGCTGGAAACTCCATGCAAAGCCTGCAAACTGGAAAAGCAACAAATCTGGAACCCCTGGCAGCAACTATACATCCCCTAAAGCCAATGATGAAAAGGCTAATTTCCTAAGTGCTGAGCAGGTTAATCACCTTCTTCAATTGCTGAAATTCACTCCTACATCCGGTCCTCTACTAGTTCTTTTGAGCGCTTGAAGGCCGACATTATCTTTCAAGAACTCTTAGCTAACTCCTCTTGTGACCATGTTGGTTTCTTGCTTAAAAATAGTTATCGTTTCAAAGGAACCAAATTGAGTATCCTATGTACCTTGCTTCATGACTTCCTTGTCTAGGAACTGCATGCAGGGGTGCTAGCAAGTCATTGTGTTGATTACATTCATGAATTGCATGACGAGGTTAAATGAAAAATTTCTTTTTTAAGTAATAACCACTACAAACTGACAGTTGATTCACATCGTAGGCATGAAGAATTTAATGTTGGTGATTATGTTATATTACGACTTGCACCTAAACGTTTTCAAAACATGCAGCTAAAAACTTTGTGCTAAATCACTAGGGCCATTAGACTTTTTGCGATTCAATGTCTTTCTTCAGTGATAGTTCCTTTAGTAGGTGCTTGATCTCTGGCCACCCTCACCTTGTATTCTTTTTTTAGCCTATGATCTTTCATCCCTGCCTTCTCAATCCAAGAAAGCTTCTAGTTTTTCTCCATTCTATCCTAGTCCTTTCGATGTAGTGATGAGTTAAACTACTTGTGTTAGCATGGAAGTCAACCCGATAAACTAATTCCATTCTGCTACTAAGGTTCCAAGCCTCTACGAGTAAGGCTTTCTATTGGCTAGCCGGATTCCTAAAAGAATAGTGGTTTCCTCCCTATTATTAAAAACACTTCGAGCTAACACATACATACTTAATTTGTCAACGAATTTAAATATTAGTCATGTTTTTAATATAGCAAATTTATATCTATACATTCGAGCCTCCAATTTTGTTCTCTAACATGTCTATAGGACAAGCTTCTCATCTGCCCCCTCAAGCATTCGTCATCATATTTTCACTTCAGGATATCGTTGATAGGGTGCTCAACAATCAGATTTTTGCTTCACAATATGGTGGTTTTTGTAGGTACGACACTTAGATGCAAAGCTTTTGGATGTCTTTCTGCATTCTACCCCGCCGGAGTCGTGTTCTTTTAGCTGGGGAGGAATGACGTAATACAGACAAGTTTCTCGAGGCGGAAGACTAGAAGATAGAGTTTGAGTTAATCTAGATTTTAGTAGTTTTATTTGTTAGGAGTTTTGTTTATCAATTAGGAGTTTGTTATTATTTTAATATTGTCTTTTACAAGTTTTCTTATATTTAAAGACATTTTTTCTGAATAAAAGGGGCATAGGTTTTCATTTACAATCAACTTGATTATTGAACATGATTATATTTCTTTCTCTAAATTCTCTCTTCTATATCTTCTCCTCTTTCTTACTTCGCCACTAGTTACATTCGTACATTACCAAATACAAGGATCAGATTTCCATTCACTAGATCCTGCAAAATTGTCATATTTTTTTCTTTCTATCACTGTAAAAACTTCAATGAATAAACAGGCTGAAGCAAAATTACATGGAATGAACTTCTTCTCTCATAATCTCAATAATTTTACAGTTGAAGCCAATTATTATATAATAATCAACGTCCAGTGAATTTTTACAGTATATAATTGAATCCCGGTTATATGAATAAAAGATTATTCATTAAAATGTATAACACAGTTCATTATTGTCCATTGAACATATTCTTACCGACAAAGTCATCTATTGAAAAGCTTGGGAGTCTATCATCACAGGACCGTGCAAAGAAAAATGGGTTGTACAAAATATCTGCCAGCAAGCTTTTGCTTTAATATGTCCTACTGCACCTGGGAACAAAGCAAACTGAGTCGAATCTAGTGAGTTACTTCAGTATAAGGCGAAATCGTAATCTAATATTGGTATAAATATAAACTGATTACATGAAAATCACTTCATTTACTAGATTAATCGATTAACTACATTTAAAAACTCCGTCACATATGAGATCATCTTTTACCATTCAAGCATACAATAGCTTCTGACAGCAAAGGTTCGTAAGTGCTTTGCCCAACTACCAGTAATCTCCACAAGAGCAAGCTCCATCGTGAAAATGATGGTAGCGGATTGGATCCCTGATGACGATGCATCTATTTTCCATTTTGGCCAATAGTTTAGTGAATACATGACAGTCTCCACATATCCTAAGATTTTTTCTAATCCTTATTGTCTTCTTTTTTGGTAAGCTCATCATACCAAACATAATCGCTAGTTTCTCACTATGGTATAAAAGCGAACTTTCACTCTGCTCTCCTTCTAGATCTTGCAAGACAAAATTTGTGTCTGGCACATAACCCACTTCCTTTAATCTCCAAATAATTTGGTTCAACTTATCAGAAATCTCATCTATTTGTGGGTGGGATTTATCACCCAATATGAAAGCATGAATTTGCTTATTTATCTCAATCCAGCTACAACCTGGTTCCTTCTTGATTCTTCCATCCCTCATGGACCCCCTTACATGTGCAACATCTTCCCATCTCTGAGAGTTTGCATAGATATTGGACAACAATATGTAGGTTCCTGCATCATCAGGATCCAGCTTTAATATCTGTTTGGCAGCATACTCTGCTAGGTCCATGTTTCTGTGAACTCCACAGGCCCCAAGCAACGTTCTCCATATCACGTCATCTGGTTCACAATCCATCTCGTGAATTAGTTTCCTAGCTTCTTCAAGCTTCCCAGCTCTCCCCAGAAGGTCAACCATGCAACCATAATGCTCCCTTCCAGGATCAATGCCAAAAAGCTTCTTCATCGATCTGAAGTAATATTGCCCATCTTCTACCAGCCCAGCATGACTGCAAGCAAACATAACTCCCAAAATAGTGATGTAATTTGGTTTGGTCCCTGAAACTCTCATTGCCTCAAACAACTCCAGCGCTTTGTGACTGTAACCATTCTGAGCAAAGCCTATTATCATGGTGCTCCAGGAGATCACATCTTTTTCAACCATCCGATTAAAGGTACAGTTAGCGTCATGCAAACTACCACACTTACAATACATGTCTAGAAGAGCATTGTTAAGGACCAAGTCTTGATCAAACTTAATAACATGAACATGGACTTGTCGACCCAATTCCAACAGAGCTAAACTAGTGCAAGCTCTCAATACACTAGTTAAAGTCGACTGATCAGCCCAGAAACCAACACTCTTCATTCTTTTAAAGAGGTTTAAAGCTTCATCACCATCACTATTCTGGGCAAACCCACCAATGATGGAGTTCCAAACAACCAGATCTCGTGTCACCATTTCATTGAAGATGCATAGCGCAACTTGCAATTCACCCCATTTGGAATAGATATCAATTAAAGCACTTCTAACATAAACATCAGACTCACAACCAACCTTAATTATGCTACAGTGAAGCTGTGCAAGGTTGGACAACCCTTTACAAGCTCTCAGAACAGATGAATAAGTGTGCATGTTGGGCCTAACTCCATCTCTGAGCATTTGAATCAACATCTCCAATGCCTTTCGACTAAACTCTGAGTTAGAATAAGCAGCAATCATTGTTGTCCACGAGACAACATTTCTTTCAGGCATTTGATCGAACAAGGCTTGCGCTTCATCCAACATATTAAACTTGACATACATGTTTACAAGTGTATTAATTAGGAAAGTCTTGGGCTCATAACCATTGGAAAAAACGTGCTGGTGGACTTGTTTGCCTTGTTTGATGGCACCACGAGCTATGCAACACTTAATTAGCTCTCCATAAGTAACTGAATCAGCCCATATACGATGTTTTTGCATAAAGTATAAAGCTTTCATGGATTTGTCAAGATCCCTTTGATAGCAGTATGAAGAGAACTCATTGATTAACTGATTAGCTGATGGTATATTTAGTCCAATCCTCCATTCCATTGCTGCTGCAGAACAGAAGCTTGAACGTCGAAGATGGATTCTTAACAGCGACAGACTGACCAAAGGTTCAAAAATCTGGGAGGGCATGCCATGGCAATTGAATCTCGAAAAGGGTTTCATAATTGAATACCCATTTGTTTTAAATCTGCAAACAGAAATTATTTCACCAATCATAAAAAAATTACTACATGTATGATACGCCAAATTTAATAGAGATATATTCCTTCTTGCTCATCTTCAAATATGTACAATGTTGTTACAAATTAGACAATAAAGATAATATTCAAAATGTAATATTTTTTTTTACAATTGTTCCTTACGTCTTCTCATACTTTGAAAACGCTGCAGTTTCCGATCCGCAGCTAGTTACCTACTGGGGAATTAAAACTTTTGTTTGATCCAACTTTTTGTATTATCGTGGGATGATGATGTTTTTAACTTTCAGTCATGAATTTTACGTAGGATAACAATAAACAATAACAGAAGAGAGTCATACATCAATATAAAACCGCAAAAGAAGAGTCTGAACTTAAAGGAAGATCATTCTGACACTAACTAAGATGTGTGGGTTTGTAGATTTACACGTCAGATTGATCACGAAAAGGGGACTGAACTAAGAAGGAATGCATTTTGAGATTAGCATGTTCGTATGGGTTCGTTCGAGGGTAGCGTGAGAAATATAGAGAGAGTTTCCAGGATAAGATATGATGTCTCAAGACAAGTTTTTGATGCTCAGAAATGATTGTAACTCGTGAAGAACAGAATCATCTCAAAGATGTTGCTTCTATTGATCATTAAGTTCAAATGATTCTTAATGCAGTTCCTAAATTAATCTATAGTTTCTTTTCTTTTCTTTTCTTTGCATCAAATTAATCAATAAGCTATATATATCCATCAGCATTCAGCAAAGACAACTAAAGAGAGAAACCAAAGTCCAAATCATCTCATTAATATATCAAGCAAAAAACCGGAACACCTGGTAAATAGTCTATTTGTTATATAGCATTGAAGGAATTGAAATTATAAATAAATGATGTCTTGTAAGTTGTAAATAACCATCCAAATAAGAATTGAAAGAAAGAGGAAAAAGAGACAATTTTACCTGCCCTCGATAGTTCCTGTCTTCCTGAGATTAATATCCACTCCAGATTCAACTAAGAGGGAAACAATCTAAATACAGGCCACAACGTACAAATAATTTATCACCATCCAACACCGTTTCTTTGAGGCTAAACATATTCAAAAAACTTGCACTGAATTATAATATACCTCGTGTAGTCGTGGTAACCTTGAGCAGCCGAGTAATGCAAGGGAGAATTGCGATTTGCGAACGCCAAAGGTCGAATACCTCACGAGTCACGAGGCGAAGATTATACTCCAGTAAAGCCTTGGCTTCTTGAATATCCCCATCTCTTGGTAAATTGGTTATTGGAAAGGGAAGGGATTGATGGTATTGGGGGAAAGGGGAAAATATAAGGCCGTTCTCTTTACCGTTTTCAGCCCGTTTTCTGTTTTCGATTTTTCAAAACAGTGAAAATGCGTTCTCTTTAGTATTTTCGAAAACGCATTTTTGAAAACGAAAAAAAAAATTATACTGAAAACACAAAACGTCATTTTTCACATTTTGGACGTTTTCAGTACAAAACACCAAACAAATGGAAAACATGGGAAACGCTCCAAAATCAAATCCCGTCTTCTTCCAATTCCCAAAAAATGGAAAACACCGACAATGGAAACCATCTCGTCCCTCTTCTTCCAAGCCCGTCTCTTCCTTCTCTCTTCTCGACGCCGGCGACCCACTCAAACACTGCAACCGGCGACGAAGGACATGCACCGGTGCCGACACGGACGCGGGCGTAGGGATGCGACGCTACTGTGAATGCAGCGTCGTGGCCATGGGTGGTGGTGTAAGTGCCAGCAATGGCCATGGGTGGAGGCGGCCTCTCACTTAACAGGGAAAAAAAATCAAAAGAAGATAGTCAATCATTTGTCTCGGCGAAGGTTGGATTTGCATTTCGT
>CAIGRR010312509.1:0-10238 GCA_903798365.1 Fraxinus sp. 1973-6204 | reverse complement strand
AAAAAAAAAAAAAGGTTAAAAAAAATTCTATACATTTCATGTTATATTCTTATAATTTTGATAATTACATATAATGTTCATTCTTTATTTCCATGTTGTCGTGTTAATAGAAGGAGAACTGACTCTAAACTGTAAGAATTTTATCTTGGAATCATGACGAAAGAGATGCCACACGACTTTATGACAGCTATTTTTGCGACCCTCTTAGATCAGTCTTTATAACTCTCTTCTCAAATTTTATGTTATTTTAATTGATATTCTATTATGCAAATCACTTATTTTTTCTGTAACAACCTAAAGTTTTGCGATGTAATTTTTGCGCAAATGAACTTTTCCTTAATTTTTTTTTTTTGAAGATTTGAACCAAGAAAACGAAACTCTATTTTCTGGTTAACGTTAACCAACTGTAATACCCAATGGTAGAGCTAGCACTCGGTGAGGAGGCGCAACCGCGCGTGCTGACTCCGTCGGAATTGCAGCCACAGTTGCAGGTGGAAGAAAAAGAAAGAAGATGACAGCCACGGTTTGTTGATTGGGATTGGGCATTTTCTTTAAAAAAAAATGACCTACTTCGACGAGTGATAACTTTTGCTACGGTTGGCCGTTTCGCACGCCGTTAGTGAGGGAAGAAACTAGGTCGTGAACATTTTGAAATGGTATTAAGAATGCAATATTTCGACTTCATTTGACATACCGTAATAATCCTGCAAAATTGAGACAAAAATAAGAAAAATTATTTATATATTTTGAAACGGCTTACATATAATGTTCATTCTTTATTTCCATGTTGTTGTGTTAATAGAAGGAGAACTGACTCTAAACTGTAAGAATTTTATCTTGGATTCATGACGAAAGAGATGCCACACGACTTTATGACAGCTATTTTTGCGACTCTCTTAGATCAGTCTTTATAACTCTCTTCTCAAATTTTATGTTATTTTAATTGATATTCTATTATGCAAATCACTTATTTTTTCTGTAACAACCTAAAGTTTTGCGATGTAATTTTTGTGCAAATGAACTTTTCTTTAATTTTTTTATTTTTTTTTTTGAAGATTTGAACCAAGAAAACGAAACTATATTTTCTGGTTAACGTTAACCAACTGTAATACCCAATGGTGGAGCTAGCACTCGGTGAGGAGGCGCAACCGCGCGTGCTGACTCCGTCGGAATTGCAGCCACAGTCGCAGGTGGAAGAAAAAGAAAGAAGATGACAGTCACGGTTTGTTGATTGGGATTGGGCATTTTCTTTAAAAAAAAATTAGGCCTCTTGTTTTTAACAGAAAAATTAGGCTTAAATGGGCTGAATCCAATCAGGTTGCATCACTGTTTGTTCAATTGAAAATCATATAATCCATGCATTATATTCCTAATTCCTAATCCAAGTTATCCAACCATTATCAATTCCAATTTCCTAAACCGCCAGCAAAGCATACAGGCTACTAAGCTTCCTCTTCATTGGCTGCCCCATGCTCTTGCCATTGCCCTGTGACCTGCACCATTTCGATCTCAGATTCTCAAATCTTAATTATGGGGGTATAGACGTTTTTCTCCACTGTATTGACAATAGTTATGTAAAGTGCGACAATACTGGGGCTAGAGCTTGCTGTTCATTATTGTCTAAGGTGCAAAACAGATTTTTCTGCCAATTAAATGTAATTATCTTCATTTCTAAGGTCTATCTTATATAAATGCGTTCAATAGTTTGGTATTCTCTTTGGCTCTTTGCTATTGTTTCGTTTAAATAAAATAATTTGATTTTGAGGCACCTAGGCAATACGAGTGTATAAAACTTTAATAGGTATTTGATTTTCACCATTTTTCGTTATTAAAATTTTGTTAGATGTCAGTGGGTTGATTAGTAAAATAATCCAATCTCGAGACACCTAGATAGGGCCCGTTTATGAAATTTTAGTAATTATTTGTTTTTCATCATTTTATTGTTAACTTTAGATTGCATTATTGACATTTGGTTAGACGTCCTTTAATCAAGCTTTATATATAGATTGAAATTTTATTAATTTTATTTAATTAAATATTAATAAATGACCTCACTATTATGATAGTTGACTGTCTACGGTTAATGGTTATTGATCAACGATCACCCTAGTTCACCTCCAATCCTGAATCCACCACTGGTAATACCCTGACATTTTATGTTCACATTGGCTAGTAATACTTATGCATTTATTTTATATTTTAAATTATACATATGCATAATAAAATATACGTATATAATTTTGTAAAGCGGGGACCGTAAGGGGTCCTGTATTATGCTATGAAATGGATTACCTCGTAAAGAGTGATAACATGATCATTGACATCCACTTGATGACCCCGTTGATGATGATTAATAATTTAATATAATCACCCATACATGTGATGTGTATGTATGAGCATAGTATGCATTGATGATTTGATATTTATACAGTCTTGGTTACTCTTAGTCGACAACAAAGATTAATATTATATTGTGATATATGGAGATTTGATCATTATTTGATGATGGTTTTTTGATGAAAAAATTATATTTTTGGTCTGACCGGAGAACTCATAAACCAATCGAAAAATGGATCCAATTGTTGATAAAAAAAAAAAAAAAATCCCACAAATTTATAATTGAGAAAAAATGGCCCAACTAGCACTAAAATCGACAACCCGTTGTTTCATGAGGTGCCTTTCTTCTGACACAGAAAGGGACACCTCGGTCATTTTTGGAAGAAAGAAAATTTGATTACAATTTGTAGAAATCTTGCAACAAAGAAATTAGATGCATTAAAAGTAAATTGATCATTGATTGATGAAAGCGAAAATTATAATTGATGAAGAAGAAAATTATAGTGGCTAGTGTAGATGGTAAACACCAGTAAGTTTGAAATATTTTTGAATGATTAATATCCCCTATAATAGCTTGTGGAAGAAAGCCTAAGTGATATGAGTAAATGTTTAAATGACGAGGAATCATACTAAACGTTTACAACTATGAGAGCTATTTTACAACTGAAATAATCTATTACAATGGAAAAGAAATTACAACTCAAACTGAACTAATATTTACAATGTGCGACCAAAGTTGGAAAAATGGATCAAGGGGCTAGGTAAAGGTGCGGTCCTTGAAATTCTCCCCCATTTATTTTGACGACATCCTCGGTGCCCTCGATGCATGATATGCTTCAATTAATGGTTTGAAGGCTCCAAGGTCTTTTTCTCTTTCCCAAATATTCTCCTCGCTGCTGCATCCATTCCATTTGACCAAATACTCTTGATGATATTTCCTAGAAGTTCAACTAGCATGATGGTCCAATATAGTTTCAATTACCTTCTTTCCAGCTTTTCTCAGTTCAAACACAGGTCGCTTTGGCTCATTTCTGGATGTGTCCTCCTTGTCTACAAAGTATGGTTTAAGTACACCAACATGAAGAACATTGTGAATTTTGCACCATGAAGGGAGTGCAGCTCTATATGCGACTTTTCCAATCCTTTTCATGATAGGTAATTGTCCAATATATTTTTGCACCAATCTTGCATTTTTCCCTTTGTCAGTTTTTATAACAGTTTCTGTTGGGAAGTTTGACCATTACCAAATCTCCAACATTAAATTCAAGGAAACGGCGCTTTGAATCTATACTTTTTATACCATTTTTGAGCTTTCTTAAGATAACTCTGAGCAATTTCAATATTTCGTTTCCACTCTTGAGGGAAGTTTTTCGCTTGAGGGGACTTCGTGTGTTGATCGATATCCACAGTATGAGGGAGTAACGGTTGTTGGCCAGTCACAATCTCAAAATGACTCTTATTGGTAGAAGAGCTCTTTTGGGCATTGAAACACATCTAAGCCACATCCAAAAGTTTCACCTAATTTTCTGCGATGTAGAGATAAAGTGTTGAAGATATTATTCCAGTATGGAATTGAAGCACTATGTCTGTCGTCAGATTGTAGGTGAAAACTAGAACTCATGCTCAAAGTTGAACCAAGAAGTTTGAACAACTCGATCCGAAATATGTCAGTAAATCAAGGATCCCGATCACTGACGATGTCTTTAGACAGCCTCAGTATTTGACAATATGTTTGAAAAAGAGTTGAGATATCTCTTCAACTAATATATACTTAGGCGGTGTGATGAAAGTTACGTACTTCGATAAAAGGTCTACCACAATGATGATAGTGCCAAAATCTCCAACTTTTGGCAATCCAACAATGTAGTCCATCGATACACTCTCGAATGGCCTAGTTGGGATGGAAATGGGCTCAATCAAGCCTGCCATTTTTCTGATGATCTGTCTTATCTTGCTGACAAATAAGATAGGTTTTCACATAAGTTCCAATGTCGTCCAGCATTTGAGACTAGTAGTACACACGTTGTAGTAGTGCAAAAGTGCGTTCCTCTCCAGAATGCCCTGCCTGAATCGTGTCGTGGCATTCCGTAATTAGTGATTTCCTCAAATCTCCGTCCTTAGAAATATATAGGCAGTCTCTCTTAGTCTTCATTAGGCACCAATCGAGCCAGAATTGACGAGTTTTACCTTGCTTGATGAGATCAACCAAATATTGAGTAGCCGGGTCCTTATCCAAAAGTGATCGAATTTGGTCCCTTGTATTTGTGGTAACCATGCTCCATGAAAAGGCAGCTATAGAGCAAATGGCGGTCAAGTCAACCCTGCTACTAAGAGCACTGGCAACATGATTACTAGATCTGGGATGATACTCTAGCATAAAATCAAACACAATAAGAAGTTCCTGCCAATGAGCCTATTTGCTTGATAGTTTCAGTTGTGACATGAAGTGATTAACCGTAGCGTTATTTGTCTTCACAATAAATAGAGACCCAAGCAAACAAATAGTGACGCCATCCCCTAAGGTAATGACAACCGCCAACAACTTATTTTCATGCGTCGAGTAACAATGTCCTGCTTGGTTCAGCTTTCGGCTCTCATATGCTATCGGATGTCCTTCTTACATAAGGACTCCACCAAGTGCAAAATCTGAAGTATCGGTATGAACTTCGAATGGTTTAGTCATATTCGATAAGGCTAACATCCGATTCGTCCACATATATTTCTTCAACTTTTCGAAAGCATTTTGGCATTGGGATGATCAGCCACAATCCTTATCCTTCTTTCTCAATTCCATAAGTGGTAGTGCAATTTTTAAGTACCCTTTCACAAATTTTCAATAGTAATTGCATAACCCGTGAAATGAACGTACATCGTGGACATTCTTTGGTGGTTGCCAATCTTTGATGGTTGTAACCTTCTTCGAATCCATGCATATTTTATCTTGTTCAATGATCTGACCCAAGAAACTAATAGACATCTGAGCAACTGAGCATTTAGATAGTTTGGCATAGAGTTCATTCTTTCGTAGTCCATTGAAAACCTTCCTCAAATGTTGAACATGTTCCTCCAATGTCTCACTATAGATTACTATGTCGTTCAGGTACACCACCACAGAATCATCCAAGAACCCGTGAAGTACCTGATTCATCATGGTACAAAACGTTGTTGGAGCGTTTGTTAAACCAAAAGGCATCACTTTAAATTCAAAGGCTCCATATCTTGTTACCACCGTAGTCTTTATTTCATCCTCTTTAATCTAAACTTGGCAGTATCCGTACCTGAGATCAATCTTTGTATAATATCTCGCCTGGCTCAGTCAATCGAAGCAATTTGCGACTAGCAGAATATGATACCTATTCTTCACAATGATCTTGTTCAAGGCTTGATAGTCGCAGAACATTCTAAGAAAACCATCGACCTTTTTCTGAAACAACACGAAAGCTCCATATGGGGATTTCGCAGGCACAATAATCTCACTTTTCAATATTTCTCCCAATTGTTTCCGAAGCTCTTCAAACTCAGGCTGAGACATATGGTAGGGTACCCTGACAGGAGGTTTGGCACCTGGAATAAGTTCAATCTCATGATCAATCACCCTCCTTAGTGGTAATTTTTTTGATAACTCATTCAGTATGATGTCCTCAAATTCCTTAATAAGCCCTCTGACAGGTTTTAGAATAGTACTAGTCGCTTCTTCAATCTGTTCTAATCGAAGAGTGTACAAAAACAAAAGTTCATTTCTTTTGAAACCCTTACCAAATTGCATGGCCGAGATACTCTCCTCGCCCATTTTCCTAGCTTGTGCAGTGATGATGCACGGTTTACTACTCATCATCATTAATGAATCAGAATATGGCAACACTGCTGTCTTAGTATCCTGAACAAATCACAATCCTAAAATAAGCTTGAAGTCATCCATCGGAACTACAGACAAGTGTTCTCTTCCCTCGAAAGGACCTGCTTTGAGCAACACGGATTTCGCTATTCCAACTATATGTTGAACAACAGAGTCGATTGCTTTGACTTTTCCACTACCTTTTTACAGAACAAGTTCGAGTCTCTCACTTCGGCACTTACGAGGTAGTTGTGTGTAGCACCAGTATCTACCATAGCCCNACGGATTTCGCTATTCCAACTATATGTTGAACAACAGAGTCGATTGCTTTGACTTTTCCACTACCTTTTTACAGAACAAGTTCGAGTCTCTCACTTCGGCACTTACGAGGTAGTTGTGTGTAGCACCAGTATCTACCATAGCCCTGATTGGCTTTCAATTGATCTTCACATCAATGTACATTAGGCCTTTGGCCCTACAAATACGAACATTTGATTCTTCTATCTTTACCTCTTTCGAGGGAACATCATCCTTTTCAGTAACTCGGTGCAATAGTTTATTGAACCGATGTGAGAATGTGCCAACTACATCCTCATCCTCTTCGGAGTCGATCTCACCTTGACAGCTTGCTTGTGGGACATTTTGCTTTGAACTCATTCCGCCACTCGCTAGTTGACAATATGCATTCATCATCCATTTCTGAGGGCACTCTGTCGCTTAATGAGGTCCTTCACATAAAAAGCACATCAATTTAGGAGTGGTATCTGATCTAGCCTCCGTTACTTTTCCTTTATTCCAGTTGTTACTGTTGTACCGTTATAGTTTCTTTGACGGCTATTTTGATAGTTTTCGTGAAAGTTACTCTGACGGGTGTCTTGTTAGGTTTTTCACTTATTATAAGAGTAACGCTCTCCCCCATTTGAGTTCGAGCTGGGTCTCGAAGGCCTCCTTCCACCCTCAACAGATTGACTATTTCTCGAAGGTCGATCCTCAATCGATTCCGGTTGATAGTCACTTACACATTCAGCAGCTNTTCCACCTCTAATAGCTTGACAATTCCTCGAAGGTCGATCTTTTCTTGGTTTCGGTTGATAGTCACTTAAACATTCAAAGGCTCACATGGCTACGCTCAAATCAGTAACCTTCTGTCTCTGAAGTTTCGTGCGTGTCTACAGTTTCAACCCTTCCATGAAGGGGAATAGCTTACCATTTTTCAATATATCTCGAATATTCAGCATATGTCCTGAAAAGGCTTTCACGTACTCCTTGATGGAGCTATGTTTGTTTCAATTCTCGTAGTGCTCGTCGTGTCCGATATTCTGCATTTTCTGGGAAAAATTGCAATCTGATCGATTCCTTAAGGAGATCCCAAGAATCTATTCGAACCACTTTGGCATGAATATCAGCATACTTTGTCCGTCACCATAGTTTCGCATCTCCTCAAGATACATGGTAGCTGTTGTAACCTTTCTTACTTCATCTTCTATCGAAGTTGCAAAAAAGTATAGTTATCAACTTCTTTTGCATCGTGTGCCCCTCCATAGGTACATTGTTCCGAAATTCTGAGCCTGGGAACATACTTTTGTGCTGAGTTTTTCCTATTGCCAAACGCACGTTGAAGTACCTATAATTGAGCTCTCAACGCTTCTATTTCATCCTGCAGATCAGGCATGATTCAACAAATTTAGTTATTGCTATGCAAGCCCTTCAACTTTATCTAGTTAGATGTGTAATTCACGAGTTTCCGTCTCTGACAACTCAACTTTTTCCTCGAGGCCCTCCACGGCATAGCATAACCTAGCAGTTATCTCATCAAGCGCATCCACGCGTTGTTTCATACTCTTCTTTTGAGGATCTACGACTTCTGTGGTGTTTGATGTAATGGATCCATAGCTTTCTCGGGGGTCATGAGTCATAACTCTGATACCAACTTTCACGGGGTGCCTTTTTTTCTTGGTACATAAAGGGATACCGTGTGGCAGTAGTCTGCTCCGCTAGACTACTTCTGCTTTTTCTCAGTCGTTTCAGGACGAAAGAAAATTTGATTACAATTTGTAGAAATCTTGCAACAAAGAAACTAGATGCATTGAAATTAAATTGATCATTGATTGATGAAAGTAAAAATTACGATTAATGAAAGCAAAAAATTACAATGGCTGGTGCAGAGGCCAAACATCAGTAAGCTTGAAAGATTCTTAAATGTTTATAATCCCTTATAATAGCTTGCGAAAGAAAAACCTAAATGATAGGAGTAGACATTTAAATGACGAGGAATCATGCTAAACTTTTACAAATATCAGAAATATTTTACAACTGAAATAAACTATTACAATGAAAAGGAAATTACAACTCAAACTGAACTAATATTTACAATGTGCGGTCGAAGTTGGGTAAACTACGATTGCAACTGGGTCAAGGGGCTAAGTAAAGTTGTGGTACTTGACACGCTGACCATGTCCCAGTTCTTCCATTCTTTTGGCCAGTATATTTATAAAATTGACAAATTTGTTGGTAAAGAAGAAGATGGATTTCGGTGGATGAAGACTTAGTCTGCTATGATGAAAAATGACAAACACATATAAGTAACTCTGCATGTATATATAATATATGTATGTGTGTATATACATCTGTAAAGTTTTAAAACCTAGATAAATTAAAAATTGAATTTTAATTTCACTGTTATAGTCAAAACTTCCTACACTCAACTTCTAATAGTTCTGAATGATACGTGCAGGATGTGGTGTGTTCTAAGATCTTAATTGAGTGTAGATATTAATTGGAATATTAAAATTAGAACACCAGATATAACGTGGTAAACCCCAAATGAAAACATCCACGGCCCCCGTGCCACGATTAGAACAATCTATTAAATCAAACGATAAAAAATATGATAGTCTTAGTTTCGGAATTTCGCAAAATTAACAAAATATAATCTAAGAAAATATAAGAAAAACTCCCTTGTTTTCTTCTTCTTTTGATTGTGGAATTAGAATACCCCCCTCCCCCTGGTATTGATTTATCATCATTTCACTATTGTACTCGATCGCAACCACCACTTGGATTAATAATCACCATTTTAACTCAAGTTAAGCAGTTTAATCAATGAATAGGATTGTACATTAACACTCTTGTTGGTTTTCTTCAAATACGGATGAAGAAGACGGTGGAATTTGAAAATCTTCAATAAAGCACAAATTCCATTTGCAGTTGCATGACGGTGGTAGAACACGGCACATCTAGGTCCCGGACTTGTGTGTATTTTTCGAAGTTTCAATTTGTCATTGAGTTCTTTAACGACTTCAAGAAAACATTGGTTTTGGATTTTATCAATGAAGCATCATCTCCGTCCATTCTTCGAAGATAGCGGTTGCTCAATTTTATTGAACACGAACGGCAAAGAAATTATTTTCAAAAATCTCCAATTTCAATCTTGATGAACTACTGTACTTATAAGCAAAATAATTATCAAAGATAGAAATAAAATATTATCTTGATAATCTGCAATAATAAGGTAAACTTATTATAAATATATGCAATTATCATAAAATATATCCTAAACTTGTAGATGTCCAATCTTGTCATAAAAGAAAAGCTAAAAGATATCCTAAATTATTAGAAGTCCAATCTTATCATGAAAGATATGTCAAGAGATATCAAAGATTATTGAAAATCCAATTTTATCATAAAAGATATGCTAAAAAATATCATGGATTTGTTAGAAGTCGAACATAAGGAAAGATAACTTTTATTTAACAAATCCTTATATTTCCCTTCTAAACATATTTAAAAATATCTAGGTAGGCATAAATTTATTTTGCACAAATTTTATATGTATAACACGAAATCATATCCTGTTATATAAGAAAAAACTATAAAATTCGCAGCCCAACTATTCTAGGCAGATCTTCTTATCATCTCAATTTGTCACAGGACATGTACCATATTCCACATTTTTGGCAGTTTTCTTAAAAATCAATCCATACATTAAGGGGAGTGTATTCAATTGAAACTTTTAAAAATTTTTGAAAAATTAAAAAGTTTATATGTATTCAATTGAGACTTTTAA
>CAIGRR010312498.1:0-13894 GCA_903798365.1 Fraxinus sp. 1973-6204 | reverse complement strand
TTCAAGAAAGTAGTTCTTGAATTTTGAATTGGAATAAACACAATATAGTTTAGATTTGGGATAGATAATAGGATAGTGACAACTTCCTAAATAATCCAAAAAACAAGTTTAACAGTAATGACGTGAACAGTACCCCCGTGAACAATGAATTTTTATTTGAACTCAAAATTCAACTACGAAACTGACAAAAGAAATAGAAGTTGATTTAGATGCTAGATTAGTCCAAAAACAACTTTTGACTCTCTTTTTTTGTAATTTTCTGGATCAAAAACTGAAAATTTACTGCGGACACGAAAAACGAAAACAAAAGACTTAAAACAAAAGAAATGATAGAACCTAAATCTGAGCCCAAGCTCTGATACCAAATAACGCAAACCCGGGAGCGGGATCAGCGTGAAAATCGCGACATTAATTGAAAATACCGAGAAAGCCCATATTCAGGTTGTAGATGGTAAAATTTCGACCCGAAAATTATTGAACCAAGCAACCAAACAAAAACGATGAATGACTACTTGATTACAAAATCAACTAACCTCAATTTACAAACGTCACAAAGGGTGCATAATCATTTAATAAGTTTTAAGGGTTGAACATTACAAATATAACAATATTTGATAAGTTCGGTACATGTTCAATCAAGAACAAGGAGGGAAAAATTTTCAATTCATTATGTCCAAAAGTCCTAGTTCATTTACAATGAAGGAAATAAACATATTTATAATAAAACCTAATTAATGTAGTTAAANGTTCGGTACATGTTCAATCAAGAACAAGGAGGGAAAAATTTTCAATTCATTATGTCCAAAAGTCCTAGTTCATTTACAATGAAGGAAATAAACATATTTATAATAAAACCTAATTAATGTAGTTAAAACAGAAAATAACTCTAAATATTACAAAAGATATCAAAACACTGTATTTTATTCAAACTAGAAAACTCCAAAAATCTGGAAATTTTCGGCCTCTTTTTGTACTATGCAGCCGCATGGTGTATTTCCATGCGGTCACATGGTAATACGATTTTCCACCAACTTGTTCTCGACATGTTTTTATGTGATTGTAAGTCCAAAAATACCATGCACCCACATGACTTTGTGTAGAATTTTGTGACGATTTCGAATTGTACTCATGGGCGAAAATTCGGCATTCGAACTAAGAGTTATGCCCATTTTAATCCACGCTACTCGTTTTCTTTTCAAATATCTTCCAAACCTTGAATTCAAGTCGTTTCGGCTCTCAATCCCTTCACAAAACTTGAACATTGGCTTGTCAACTTCAACCATCTAAACTCCATTGCTTGAACCTTTGGCTCGTGTGACCCGACCAAGTGATTGTCTGTCCCGGATCATATCAGTTTGTTTTTCCCCCTTATTTCCTGGAGTTCCCACTTTCGAAACATCTATTTTAATGCCACAATTTACAATTATGTAAACCCACGAATTGAAAAAGATAATTCGGTTGAGGTGACTCTAGGAAGCGATAAAAGAACAATTCCACAATTTTACAGGAGGCCATTGGTACAACCAATTTATTCAAGTCAATATCTAAAGCCTGATCTAGATTAATAACTAAATTTATTATTTTTTGAACTGCCATTTGGAATAATATCTAGAAGAAAGAAGTAATATAATTTAGAAAAATGGCACTCAAACAGGGCCAAGGACTGACCCAAACATATGGCACCTTAGCCCCCTGTTTTTGGGTCGGTCCCCCACCTTGTTTGAGGAGCACAGTTGTATAATTTATACTTGAGTTGTACAAATATACTTAAAACTATTTTTGTTATTGGTGAGAATTGTACTAAACAGTAGATATATACTTTTCATAGACTTTTATTCTTGATTAGATAAATGATCTAATAGTTGACGAGAGTCATAATACCCAATTGGCTTCTTGTATTATGAAATCGCCAAGTACTAAAATATTTATCCGATTAAGACTTTAACTAAAATCACTACATGAGAAACATATGATCATGGCCATAAACAAAGATAACAATGATAATTGAGTTGTGTTAGAAATAACTCTGCATGGATTATATCATAATTTACACAAAAAGAAAAACAGTTTAAAGACATATTGTCTACCGATCTGCTAGTAACATAAATATATTTTCACAAGAGAATGTTCAAAGAGTAATGCCTACATATCCTTTGTAGGGTTCAACCATTGAACTTTATCATCAAATTTTTTTGTTTCATGTTCCGTGCCTCTCTCAATTTTCATTCATGCAGGAGGATTATTGAAAAATTAGCTTGTATATGGGTTTTTTTGGCATAATTTTAAGTGGGACCAATTCTTTCATTTTGGAAGATCAAAGTATATTTCTGTCCTTCCCATAAAAACATCGAAATCTTATATTTATTTGTCAATAATTATGCTCGGGTGAATGAAAAATTGGAGTTCAAAATGTACCTTTTCGAAGAGATTTATGTGCTGGACGGAAAACAATTGAAGTTTGTCCCACAGAAAAATGGATAAAATAATGGCTGGTTTACATATAACACACTTTTGAAAGGTGTAATCATGTAGAGCCCTGCTACATGGACATGGCCTATATGGCGATGTCCCTTTGGAAACAACCCAAACACGTATAGCATAAAAACTCTTTTCAAGTACGGGCTTTTGGTGCAAATCACAAATTAAATTAAAGCTTCGGGCCATTAAACTCGTATACGAGCGTGAACTACGTACACAAATATCGAACCAAAATTGACCCTTTAGTAGGCTCTACGTTTTGCCTTATTTTCTCGAATGTTTTTCCATATTCTGCAACTCTTGAAACTTCAATGGTTAAAGCCTATGTTAATAGACTGTAAATGTCATTTTTATGTATGAATTTATATTCCATCCATTAGTCTATAATAGAGCTTGAAATTTCATTTGTTCCACACACGATTTTCCTCCTGTTTCTGCATTTAGTCCATGTTTGATTGCAATGAATTTCATGAAAAATGTCACATCCGAGGAAAACGAATCACACTTTGGCCGTTTGATTGTATTGACGTTGAAAAATGTATAGGGATGAGAGCATGACACTTAGAGCCTGTTTGGTAGGGCTATTAATCAGATTAAAATTGAAAATATGGCCGTTGTTGGGTCCCACTTGTCTAATAAAAGTCAACAATAACGACTAGTTTTTCAATTTTAATCCGATTTTAATCTCTACCAAACACACTCTTAAGCTGTGAATAAAACATGATACTTAAAATAGAATCAGTTACAAAACCAATAAGAGGCCGCTATCTGTTGCTTGTCCAAAATGACCCAATATCCCCCAAAGCATTGAGGAAAATCTATAAGTACTTCCGCCTAAGAGAATAAAACTACGCAAATTCAAATATCTCCCCCTTAAATAGCTATTTCTTCTTTTGCTCCGATTTGAGCATCAAAATCAATTAGTTTAGGAGGTGAAAACTCTAGTTAGGTGATAGAAATGTGTTGATCAAATTTCTATCGTCAACAGTTTATATGCATGCATACTCACTTGTTTATAATTTCATACTATCATCTTTGGATCTGATTTCATGCCCATAGGGACAGTAAAAAAAACTTTTCACTATCAACGTGGTAGAAGAACCTTACTTATGGCTGTCTGCAAGTGTTATACATTCAAAGAACCATACTTACGATTATTTGTGTCACATCAAAAGTGGGAAGATTTTATCCTATCTACTGGGAGCAGGAGATCAATTCTACTTTCATCTTTGGCTTTGATTGGTAAAGATTTTAATATAAATTGTTATCAAAGTCAATAATTAATTTTAACCACGAATTTTATGGGACTCATAATTTTTCAACAACACATTTCATCAACTCATATCAAAATATATTAAAAATTATTTTAATTCTTATCAAACAAGGGCTATATATGCTCACTGGATGCAATTCCTCATGAAAAAAATAAATAAATAAAGCAACCTTCCATGGTAGAAGACTCAAAATTCTGAATTCCCGAAGAGCTGTTTGATCAAGTGGACCAAATGAATTTGCCTTGCTGCTTTGTTTAGGCTCTGCTTTCTCAAATATCATATGTACCATATCCAATTTTTCTTTCTACACTTTCAATAATTCCATCTGGTATTAATCTTGCTGGGAGTTAATTCAATTGTCTGATTGTCCATATGAGGGGCAAGCCCTTGTTTGATCTCATTATTTTTAAAATATATTTTATCTCTTTTTTTTTCAACCACACATTCTTCAATAAAATAATATTATACACAAACCCAAAATTTTTCCTTATTTTTTTAACCACACATTCTCCATCAATCTGCTATTCTAGAATGCATTTTCTTATATCACATAATCTTATTCCCTAATCAAATAAAGTAAACAAAGGCACCCTACATGTAATTATTTATAAGTCAAGCCAATTAACGAATGAATGGAAGAATAAGCAAGTAGAAGTTGGGCTTTCTTTCAATTTTGTGCTGTCATTCATGTAAATCATAAATGTGAAAACTTGCCCTTTATTTTCGGTGATTAAAAGAAAGAGCTTTGGGGGCTGACGTAGCACAGGCGATGGTGACTGGATAAAAAACACCGCACAGTTGTGTGGATAGATTTCAATTCCAGTATTCCCTTCATTATCGTTATTAATTTCAGATTCTGTCAGCTTCTATAAATTATTGATAACATGTTCGCCTCCATCAAGTCAATGAACACGTTCTATTGAAAGGGACTCGTTTTTCTCTGTGAAATGTTGCATTCAATCCAAAGTTTGATTTTAAAGTAATAAGCCTAGTTTGGTTTCTGCTTTAGTCGCTAAATTATAAGTTGATGGAATTAAGTGGTGAATAAGTGAATAGTAATTATGAATTCTGTATAGGTACTGTTTGGTTTTGTTAAAAATCATATTTTTAATAGATTTTGATAAAAGTTAATTAAATGTGATTGAAAAATTGATAAAAATGTAAATCTAATGAAATGTGTAGTTGGAAATATTTTATTTTATTTTTTAAAAAAGAGGCCAATCGGTAGCAAAACGTGTGATGAAAACTATTTGACAAAATGAACTTTTTACTCAAATCAATTAAAATGATAGAATTTCAGTGATTTCATATATTTTTGTACTTAAATCAATTTCATTTGTAAAAGTAAATTAAACTTACTTTTACATAACTAAGAAATAAAAATACAGATAATATTTATCAATTTAAGATCTTTTATTTTTCTTTTAAAACACAATTTGTGGTTTTGGGGTTGACTCTTGAGGTGAATGTTAGTTCAAATGGCAGCGGAACTGAGTTATAAATCAAAGAGGGAAAAATGAAGCGACCACAGTGGGAGTCGAACCCACGACCTTTTGATCCGAAGTCAAACGCGCTAATCCACTGCGCTATGCGGTCAATTTATTGTATGTGATTATAATTTCTATATATATATGGGAATATTTAATTTGATGGGAGAATAATAAGATATCCTCAACAGTTTATATGAGCAAAACCGAGCGGCTCGTGGCTCGTCAATTTGACAAGCCGAGTAGGCTTGGCTCGGCTCATCTACCGAGCCCCTTGCTCGGCTCGTGCTCGACCTCGTTTTTTGACGAGCCCGAGCGGCTCGTCGGCGTCTACAGTACGAGCCGACGAGCCGCTCGGCTCGATTGTCACCACTCCGCTCGACTCGATTGCCACCACTACTTGAACTTGTGTGGAGTCTTAGCCTAGTTTGGCTAATGTTTATAAATGGTCAAACTACTTTTTAATAACAAATTTCAAGCCTATTTGAGCTCCATTTCCAAAAAAGAATTCATTTTGGAATAGTAGATTGATTGAGAATGTACGGTTAAAAAATAAGATTTTTTTTGTATTTTCGTATAATAGTATCTTAATAAAGAATGTGTGATTGAAAAGAAGAGAGTGAAAAATGTATTTTAGAAATAATGTGGATCAAACAAGGGCTCGTGAGATTCATAAGTACTACTTATTTATTTGTCGCTTATTTTTAGTATTTATAATCACTTCCCAAACAAACTTTTAATGTTACATATATCATAATTGATTTTGATTCCCATTTTTTCAAAATTCATTTTTAAGCACACATTCTTCCATGTTAATTTTACACAAAAATCGAAAACTTTTTTTCATTTTTTAATCACACATCATCCAAAAAATCATTATTCTAAAATATATCTTTTCCCCAAGATTGGATTTGGGCTCAAACAGGGGTATAGTGTTAACTGTAATATAAATACAATTCAAAGGATCAAATGAAATAAAATAAAGTTAGAGGACTATAATAAACTTGACCTGAAGCAGAATGATCAACAGTGTTTTTCTGGACTCGAAATTATAGAAAAATTTTAAGAAGTCCTCGAAAATTCTATAAATAATTTATAAAGCTGGCCTCACACTAATAGAGGAACCTTATCAAGTATAAAGCATAAGGTTATCTGTAGTGTGTGTTGTGCTAAAATTGCAGGTGGGAGATCAGTTGCGAAGATGATGGAGCAGCCCACGTCGCGATCCGAGGAGACATATGGTGAGTGATGGGTATTGATGAGCTTCTTTTTAGTGTGTGTTGATAATTGGCATTTGATTTAAGAATGAAGATATATAAGCGTCCGCTTTCATTTACTTGTTGATATGAAAGCAGTTGATGAAGCAAGTCAAGGAGTGTATAGCGCAGTAATTGCTGGCAACTGGGATCGTCTTAAGATATTCTTCGCTCAGAGTTTCGCATTTACATCCAGGATAACTGAATCTGGAGAGACAGCACTCCTCGTGGCCATCAAGGGAGGAAAAGAGTATTCCTTTATCAAGAAGATGGTTGATAAGACGCCGCCGGACTTACTGACTCAGAAGGACAACTCCGACAATACAGATCTTCATGCGGCGGCACAGCTTGGAAATGTCAAAGTAGCTGAGCTGCTCGTGAACAAAAATCATGAATTGCTGAGTTTTTTCAACGACGATGGTTTGTTGCCAATCCAAGTATCTGCAAATCAAGGTCACAAAGGGATGACTTCAAACTTGCTCGATATCTGCAAGAAAAATAATTGTGCTATTCTGCTTGAAGATGCAGCTGGGGGCAGGGTTTTTCAATCTCTTGTAAATGCAAAATTTTATGGTATGTAAAGTTATTGCTCAACAAAGATCTGCATAGAGTTGTTGGAAAATATCCTACCGGACGCGTAACGGAAACGAAAAACACAAGATTAAACGAGCTAGCAAGAGAAAACTTCGGCAAATTGCCAAGTACCACAGGAGAAGAATATTTTATAAATTGAGAAAACCACAAAATACAATATTTTCTTGTACATGTATACAGCGTCTTCTAGATTCTATCGCCTTAATTGTTCTCCCTACACCCTGACAGCCTCTTTGAACTCTCTTTCTGTGTCACCATATTTTTAGACAACACTAACAGACTCGTTGCGCTCGGGTTAATTCCCTAAATGGTCACTAAGTTTTTCTCAAAGTTTCCACGGGGTTATTGAACTTAAAAATTGTCCCAATTAGTCACTTAATTTTGAAAATTGGTAACATATCCATCATTGTGTAAACGATACTTGCAAAATTGGAAAGATTTGATAACGTTGAGCATGAGTCTACATGTATATGATTATTTTTTATTCACAAATCGTCTAATGCATATTTGAATTTTTTTTAATGACTATTGAATGCATGGTTTTATCCAAATGTAGAGTTTTGAATTTCACAATCTTTATGAGCTGAATTATCATATTTTCTAACTAATTATAGCATAATTTGCAAAAAAATCTGATTTATAATTTTCAAATGTGTGCCACATAAGTCCTACCGTTAGACATGTTATCAAATTCTTCAAATTTTACAAGCGTCATTTACACAGTAATAGACGGGATACCAAATTTCAAAGTTAAGTGACTAATTGGGATAATTTTTAAGTTGGTGAAAACTTTTAGGGAAGTTACAGTGACAATTTAGGGAATTAACCCCTTTTCTCTTTAGCCTTTCCTCTCTCTCTCTCTCTCTCTCTCCAATTCTTTTTGCTGCCCAATGCTCTTCATCTGGTGATTGCATTGATTTACAACAACTTCAATTTCGTTGGCATGGTAAGTTGGTAATACAATTTAATTCCTTCTTCAGCCAACCAGCATCCAACTTCTTACGTGAATGGTTAAAATCTGATATGTGTCTTTGGTATGTCTTACTACCCTGAATTTTAATTGAGTCAAACCCAACGAGAGTGACATCAACTCTACTCCCAACTTCCCAAGCTCACCTGTTGAGTGTTGGGTTCCATGTTAAAAGGTGGGCTGTTATGTTGATTGTTGTTTTCATATTGTGGTATGTATGCCGATATATGTTGTGAATCTTGTGATGATCACTTTTTAATTATTAATGGAATAAATTATGATTCGCAAACTAAATGCTACTAAAAATAATCTTGAAATTTTTCTGGTAAACTGATAACTGGTTTTTGCTGAAATTGTAGATTTGGCTCTCGATTTGCTTGAATTCAACCCCGAGTTGGCATGCGGAAATATTTATCATTTAGAGCTGATCGAAACTTCTGTTTCCCGAAGTGGAAGGATTTTGGAGATGATGGCTGAGGAACCTTCTGTTTTCCGAAGTGGAACATGCTTTGGCATTTGGGGGTCCTTCATCTATTCTCGTTAGTCTCCCTTTCACATTTTTATTCATTATCATGTATCTTCTTATTCACTAAACTTGCCTTGTATCATTCGACATTTCCATTAGAGTCTTTCCTGGTCTTGAGTCGTATTTAATTACAGCTAATGGGTTTAACCAGGAGGTTCTACGTACTCCGACTTGGTTCTTATCCTTCATGGCTTTTTGCCACTTATTAGAGTAGGAACATAAAAATGACCCGACTCTATGATATTGATCTACAATATGACCAATATCACTCTCACCAAGATTGAACACAATCACCCAATAAAATAGATCTCCTTTCTCTTCTAGTGCGTGTGAATTGTGATGTGGACTTCTAGATGTTGTTACGCCTCTTCTGACGAGGCTCTAGATCACCTCCATGTGGCAATCAACCAGGCCCACACTCCACATCATCCTCTCATCTGGTTGAGGTGAGGCCACACATAAGATAGTCGAGGTGATGCATTACTTCAGCCGAAGTGCCATGTAAAGGCCAACCTCCATGGCTTAGGCGAAGTGTCACGCGTGCTGGGAAGAAGTGTGAGGCGACCAACCTCCATGCTAATAAAAAGCATCCCCACAACACTTCTTCCAAGGAGATCTTTTATGCAAATATTTATACGATTATTTGATGTAACATCTTTGCAGCAAGTGTTTAAAGGTCAAATCACCACTCTACCATCTAGAGGCCAGGGTGATATCTTTTCAAAAACATAAAATGCGACAAAGGCCTATGATGTATGGATTGACACCTAGGAAAGACACCTCGACCATCAAGATGAGGCCAAGTTTCTTTCAATCGGTGAGTATTACACCTTTTCCACTATAAAAACTAACGCATTGTGCCATTTGAAGGTAATGCAACTTTAGATTCTCCAAACTTCTAATTTTGCACTCTCATTATATTCAATTCATACCCTCCCGAATCTGACCTCTTTACCCAGTAGCTCACATTCCACACTCATACATCCTATACGTTGACTAATTTGACCTTCGGAGTGTACACGGTCGCCTCCTTCACCACCGGAGAAAGTCACATGTGACTAACTATTCGTTCAAGTGTGCAGGAACAAGACTTACATGGACGTGAGAGGAACCGGGATCTATTGGCCACGTCACCACTACAAAAAACGAGATCAAGAGACGTTCTTCAGTTGGAGCATAATAATTATAATAAATTTATGTTAGAATCTGAAATAAATAGATGAGCTTCAGGCCCTTTAAATTTTGATGCTTTTTCAATGTTTTAAACCTCGTCTGTCATCGACCTGGAAAACATAAAGTTTTAAGGGTCAAATGGTTGAACCAGTGTATACTGATGCTGATTGGGATGCCAAAGAGTATACAAAGCAATTACCAAATTCTTCTCATTCTCAACAGCATAGGTGCTCCAAGAATCAATTTTCAAGAGAAAAGTACTTAATATCTTATTTTTATACAATTACCTTAATCTATATTCAGCATTTCAATCCTGGTATATTTTCCATTGTGCGAAATTGCTGAGGCGCGTTTCAAGTTCTGTTACAAATATTCGGTCCATTTTTAGCAAGAGTTTAAAGTCTTCACAAGTTTGGTTTCTTTTCTTTTGCAGTGTGTCCAGAGACACCTGGAAGACTTTGGAAAACGCTTGAAGTTCTAGGTAAGAAATATGCTCTGGCAATCAATTAACATACAAATAAATAAATTATTTAGCTGTGAAGTAATGGGATTTCTTGCAACTACAGTACCACTTATGAAGAGAATTAATCACATAAAATTGATGCATCATCAAGCACTTCAGCTAGTCAAACGCATATTCTCACTTATTAAAGCTTCGCCATATGGCACAGCTCTCGCAGCAATGAAGAGGCCATTTCTTTTAGGGGCACAGAATGGAGTAGAAGAGATTGTCACTGAAATTCTATGTTATTTTCCTGCTTCAATAAATTCTACAGATGAAGAGAATCACTCAGGATTTCATCTTGCTGTGATGTACCGTCGTGAAAAGGTTTTTAAGGTTCTTCAACAGAAGAATATTGGAAAGGATATGATGTTCTTAACTGATAAGGATGATAATAACATATTGCACTTGGCGGGATACAGAGCCCGTCAAGACTTACTTGAGATTAATCGTGGAGCGATTCTTCAAATGCAGTATGAACTCAGGTGGTTTAAGGTAATTATATTCTTACTTTTCATATATTTAAGTTGGAAAGAACTGCCTGTTTACGAGATAAAATGTTTGAGAAAAGGTTTCTAATTGAAGTTTTTTGGGAACATTGCCGGTCTAGTTTTACCTTCATCGAAAATGCATTCGCCTAGAACCATTTAGAACTTAGATATTTTCTCATTTATGACGCCTTGCTGAATACAAAAATTGATCTACGATCAAATATTTTTGTTTGATGCAGGAAATGGAGAGACTTGTAACATCTAAAGAAATTAAATCAAAGAATTCTGATAAGAAGACACCACTGGCCATCTTCAATGAAGAGCACGCTAACTTGGTTGCATCTGAAATACAATGGATGACAGGAATGGCTACTGCATGCTCAGTTGCAGCGTCACTCATTGTCACAGTGGCATTTGCTGCTGCAATCACCGTACCTGGAGGGAATGACAGTAACGGCCTCCCCATTTTCTCTAACCAGACGTCCTTCTTAGTCTTTGCCATTTCAGATTCTCTTGCACTTGTCTCATCTGTTACAAGTGTTCTATCTTTCTTATCCATTTTTACTTCCCGCTATGGAGCTGATGATTTTCTTAATACATTGCCCACCAGATTGATAATCGGCCTAATTTCCTTGCTCTACTCTGTAATATCTCTAATGTTTGCCTTTAGTACTACTATATTTCTTGTGTTTGCGAAGAAGAATGCCCTGATTCTCATACCAATAATCACATCAGCTTGTTTACCAGTCATCTTCTTTATCGAACTACAGCTTCCTCCCCTCCTCAATTTGATCAACTCCACCTATGGTCCAGGCCTTTTTGGGTAATAGATATTTCACTTAAATAAGATATTTGAATCTGTTTTTGAGTTAAAGTCTTGGTCAATACATGTCAGATGTTTTAATTTAGTTGTGTAGTTGATGAGTCTGTTTGGAGTATGATTGAGTCAATTTGAACTTCTGTATTTTCCTTTCTTCAGGCATTGTACGACCTTTGTACAAAATTTTCAGATCAATGAACTAAGAATTATGCTATTTCTCAGTATATATCTTCTCTACAACTTTGCAGTATACATATCATAAATGCACCTCTTTCTGTTCCATTTCCAAACAAAGGCAAGAAGGCCATGCTTTTAAGAAAAAGATCAAAAAGAAATCGGTTGGGCTCAAATCACTCAAGAATGCCAAAAACCGAAATTAACAGTAAAGAAAGTAAAATGCAGAAACGTAAATAACACCAAGATTGTTCACCCAATTCGGCTAAGCCTAATCTGGGGGGCTCAGAGATAACTTGAGCCCGTCACTATGCAAAGAACCGTCCAAGAGAGAGCTACAACAGTTTACAAACCAAGACTTAGAAACCGGACTCCCACTATGATCATCGATCCAACAAGAATCTCCCAAAACACCTATCCACACAAGAATCAACACTTCACAGCCCCAATTAATGCAGATTTACCAGTTTCACTTGGAGTAAAAAATAAACGCCTAAATGAAACCTAAAATACTGGACACTAAGCAAAATTACACACAATTACAAGCTCGGACAAGGCTAATTAAAGCCTACACAAATTACTAAGTAATCTGCCCAAAAATAGAAGTGAAACCCTCGAAGAATAGAGAAATCGCCACGGCCAGAGATTAATCTGAAAGGTAAAGAACTAGAGACCAAAAAAAACAGAGTTAATTGTTTCATTAGCTACTGTACTTTGTACATCGTCACGAACTGCCCATTGTACTTTGACATGCTTCCGATTGCCACTGTACTTTCGTCCGTCTTACTAAAATGGCCACTGGATGGTTTCCGTTCGTTATTCTATCCACATGGAGGATGGTATGCTGACATGGCGGTTAAAAATGGTGAAACATTAATCGAATTGTACACGTGGATGACAAATCATCCAAACAAACCCTGCATTTCATTGATAATCTCGTTCTGGTTTTTGGCACTATATGATACTCATATTCTGTTTGCTGGATTATGATTGAACCCATAGCCATAGGTAATGTGCGTTCCAGAATACCCATTATATATGAGTCTTAGACTGTAAGCTTACAGATTTCAGAACACAGATTTTTATGCCGATTAGGTGATGTCGGTAAATATATTGTGAGCTCTTCCAAATTGTTTGGTAAACGTTCCTCTATGATGTGCTAATCAACAACTTCGAATATTCTTTTATATTCTTGAGCAACTTACTGCTGAAGATCACTTCTTGAAAACGAAAACAACATATCTTGCGATTTTGGGTGTTGAAGGTGAGTGATCTGCTTGATGATTTAAGGATCTCTTGAAATCTCTAATTTGGGTTTTTTTTTATTTTGTTCTGAGAGGTTTTATAGATTTTCAATGATGGATATCAATTTTTCAAAAAAATAGATTACAAGTCTTGCGATATTGATACTGAATGTGAGATATCAGTGGGATGATTTTGGGATTTTCTTGAATATATTATATGGGAGTTTGATTATGGACGAAATGGGTTTGAGAGGAAATTAGGATTTTAACGGCCATGTCAGCATACCGTCCTCCACATGGATAGAATGACAGACGGAAATCATCCGGTGGCCATTTTAGTGAGACGGACGTAAGTTCAACAGCCATCTAGAAGCATCTCAAAGTACGGTGGGTAGTCCATGATGATGTGCAAAGTACAGTGGCTAATAAAACAATTAACTCCCAAAAAACATGAGAGAGAGAAAGTGACTATCTAGTTGCCTTGGGAAAATATATCTACTCATGTCTACAGCCATTTATGAAGATCAATGGTCCAAAAGAGTCGCAAGAAGCACAAACCCTGGTGGAAGATAATAAGCCAATTCCATGAAGCCACGTGGACAAAGTCAAGAAGGAAGAAACGTGTTCCCACTTATTAGATTGTGCTTTTAAGGACCACTTCTCACAATCTTCACTTTGGTTCTTGAAACCCCCCACTCTCTCTAGTTGCAACAATGCATAGGACGGGAATGTTACCCTACATCATCACCCAGGTACCTGCTAAAGATTAAATAGTGTCAATATGCAATAAAGATAGACAAGTTTTAAATTTATTCAAAGGTCGAATTTTAGTTCCCAAATCAGATGGATTCACATCAGTATGAATTTTTTCAAGTATAATCTTACCACATGCAATTTTCTCACGT
>CAIGRR010312467.1:0-13650 GCA_903798365.1 Fraxinus sp. 1973-6204 | reverse complement strand
TTTGAACCACATTATTTTGGAAGAATACATTCTAAAATAGTAGATTGATGGAGAACGTGCAGTTGAAAAAGAAGGAAAAATTATTGATGTGATGAAAAATATTATTTTATCAAAGAATGTGTGGTTGAAAATGAGTAGAAGAATGAGAATGAAAAAAATAATGTGGGACAAACGGGGGCTAAACTTTAAAAAAATTAAAGATCTCACCAAACGAATTTATATAAACTTGTTTCCTTTTGATTTTCTTAAGAGCAGACCCAAACACTTCAAGATCTAAAGCAGATTTTTCTCTTTCTCCAAAGATCAAGGCAACTTGCTCCTCAGTTCAAGCTCTGATACAACTGCAAGACCCAGACCACACACAATATAAGAATCGAGAAGTAAGAATATCGAAAACAAACTGAAAGTAAACTGCAGAAATTAAAAATGAACACAAAGAATTGTTTCGACCGTAGCCTCGGAGGTTACATCCCCCGTTGAACATCCAAGAAAGGAATATGTTCAATTGCACTAAAACAACCCAAAATGGCAACGAAGATTACAAATGTTCAGAGAAAAAAAGATATGAGACTTATCTCTCAAATACAATAATAGATCTACTAAGAAACACCAAGAAATCTTCAAATAACCCTTTAAACACTAAAAACCACATCAGAGAAATCACTTATATCCTCACAATATTCACTCAGAATATTACAATACGAATGTTACTTTATCACACACAACACTTAAAATCAGAAATTTTAAATGATTCAGACGAAGAACAACAAACCCTGGCTATCTCCCTCTCTTTTCTCTCAAACACGCAAGAGCCCCAGAAGTCTCCAGCAAAAATGAAGTGAATCGACTGAAAACCAAAAGCCATCAGCCCAAGTAAATAGATCATCCATCATTCAATGGACAGGAGTAAACCACGTGTCAAGCAGTAGAATAAGACGCTTCAAATAAAGGCGCGTTTCACAAACACGCTTTCACACCAAAATGCTGGGAGCACCAAGGACCAGGTTCGAATCCAACAAGTATAATTTTATTTTATTCAATTATGCTTCTATGTATCCAAGTACATGCGGATTTGTGCGTTATTGATAATTTTGAATCCTCTGTGTGATAGATCTTATTTAGTAATTTTTTGATTTCCACTGTTGGGACCAATTAATTACTGAATAATTTTGCGTTCACCCCAGGAGTAATTTAAAGCGGTCATATGCATTGAAATTCGTGCCTCAAAAATCTAGCTCTGTATAAAGATTTTTTTAAAAAAATGAAATCTGTTTGATGAAAATTTGTTGTGCTTGCTCGTTTGCAGACAGGATTTTAGTCTGGTCGGTATGCATAATATAGCTAACAGACAAGAAGGTCAATTTTGCAGGAAGCAAAAGCAACAAAGTTTGGTAAAAGGGAAAGAAAATATTGAAAATAAAGTATAGAAGAGGTGAATTACGGTGAGAAAGAATGGGGGGATCGAAAATGGATGGATCGTCAGCGCCTGCATTGCGCCGGGACCCATACGAGGTGTTGAGTGTGTCAAGGGATTCTTCTGATCAAGAAATCAAGACTGCTTATAGAAAGCTTGCTCTCAAGTAAGTTTCAATTTTTGAGTGCGTACAGTTATTTAAGGTAAATAAGTGTTTCAAGGTTCGTGTAGTTGGATTATTTGATTCTTATTTTTAAGAATCAGTGTTTGTTTGTGGGTGCAATTTTTTTCAATAGATGAGTTTCACCTTGGTGGTAAGTTCAAATTGTGTTTACTGGCTATATAAAGGTTAACGGGTTTGCAGTTTAACTGAAGAATTCTTATTTTATTTGGTTTAGATTTATACCTTCTTGTTTGAGAGAGTGCTTTCAGTATCAGTTAGGTCATAAGCTCAATTTGTGTTCAAGTAGCAGGTGAAGTGCTGAACTAATTTGTAGATGTTCTTGAATTTAAAATTGCAAAAAGATACAAGGAAGAAAAAGTAAGGGTTTCTGTCCAGATATATCAAGGCTGTTTCTCTCAAGATTTCTTAATATTGACAGTTTGAATCTGATTTATGTTTGTTTGTCAATCAGTCAATGTTAATGGGGAAATTGCTGGTATTGAGAATGGTAAATCGGCTTTGGAAGTTTCACAGCATAGTGATAACAATAACAAATTTGTTACATGTCTTGAGAAAACTGTGAATTGTTCTTCGTTCCAGCCTAAAGTTGCATAGCAGCAAACTTGAAGGAAAGAGAGAATATGGATCAATGTCGTTCATATAGATTTCGTGGATCAGATAATCAATTGTTATTTACAGGTACCATCCGGACAAGAATGCTAGTAATCCCGAAGCTTCAGAGCTTTTCAAGGAGGTTGCATATTCGTATAGCATTTTATCTGATCCAGAGAAAAAGAGACAATACGATAATGCAGGATTTGAGGTAATACTTATCTTCCATGTCTTTTTGAATATGGATAGCGTAATATTCCTTTGTGGGTTTTGAAATGGCATGTTACCGCATGTTTAGGCAAATAATCAACTTTTTAATCCTAGAATTAGGCAAATTACCACCCATTAACCGAAAGTATGCTACGTGCGTAATGTGCACTTGGATTTGATTTTATGAAATAGCTTGACCAAAATGATTGTAGGTTATTACTGTGGTAGAATGCCTGTTTCTAATATTTTTAAGTTCTACAACCACTACTGTTCAAATGAAAGCACACTTGGAGTGTATTATCTCTAACTTTCACGAAATGTGTAGATGTATCCAGATTAAAGTATTGCATATTTCTTTTCAATGGTTTGCAATTTTGGTCAAAAACTTGGATGTTGAAGCCCAGTTTGAATGTGGTAAAGTTAATCATCTTCAGTTTTTTGTCGAATTAAAAATTATAAAGAAATAAGATTTTTTGTGAAAATAATGCTAACGAAGATTTAACCAATATAACGTGGTTGTTTTCAGTGCCAATTTTACGATTTATATGCTTCTGCGGACAACATAGATTGGAATTAAGTCGCTATTAAGAAATTCCGGCCACTTGTTTGTCTGTATGTGCATTCGCACATGTCTGATCTCATGCTTCTGTAATATGTGGTTCTGTAATGGTAAAATCATGGAGTTGAGCCTTGACTTTCTCATCATAGTTGTGTGCATCATTTGTTGGTATTTAAAGCTATCTTGAACATGAGGGAAGCATGTTAATTTATTGATGGGTTAGGGGTAGATATGTATCTATTTTTTCCGATAAATTAGCTATAGTGTATCTACTGTGAAATTATTTTCAAGTCGAGATTATGATTGATGATATACATAGATGAATATTAAAACCTTTTAACAAGTTCATAGTTGAAGTTTTTCATGTATGTTGCTCAAATTTGACAAGATACTATATATCATATGCAGCCACATCAGTTGGTAAAAGGTTTTTGGCAATTGCAGTTTTTATTTCCTTCACACATTTGCATGTATATTTTCATATTTAGTGCTTGTTTGGGAAATCTTATAATCATATTATAATTTTAAGGTCAAAGTCAAACTTTAGTTTGAACCACTCATTTTATAGGACGCCCAACTACTATCCACTTATCCACTCATTTCTATCACATTATAATTTCAGCTACTTATAAACAAATCCAAACAAGTACTTACTCAAGCCACCTGGACATTTGCATGCACGTTTTGATTTCTAATTCATGCCAACAGGTCTATTTAGTTTCTATAACTTATATAATTAGAGCATCTAGACAATATTGTTTGCACACGTGTTCATTATATTTCAGATAGTCATTTTGTATCATATGTATATAGTCAAATGGGCTCATTGTTTCTTATGTCAATTCATGCATATTTTGGGATGTTTTTGTAAATGAAGTTGGATGTGACCATGTTGTCTCTATTTTATTCGATTAGCACGAATTTAGAGGGGCATCTTGTCCCCAGTTTATTTCATACATTGTGTTGGAGCATTTTTTGTTGCTTTTCATGTTGGTTTTAGTCTGTATTACAAGGGAGATTTTGTCGAGTTTTTGTTAAACAATTCACTACTAGTATTAGATTAAATTTAGCCTTGATGATGGGTCTGGTACCTAGCTAACATGTATAATCCGTGCATGTCGCGTCTCAAGTCTACCAAAGTTAAACGGGGCAGGTAGTGACTGTATAAGTGTATATTAATATTTCAAATAATTGCTTGCCCTTTTGACTATTTTTTATTTTGCATATCCCAATTGGTTCAAATCATCAACAATAATAAGGCCCTTGATGCTGAAGGAATGGATGTGGAAATTGATCTATCAAACCTCGGAACTGTCAACACAATGTTTGCCGCTTTATTCAGGTACTCTCGTTGATCTTTTTGTATTGTTGTAATCAAGAACTAAGTTATTTACCTATTTTTATTTGGATAGCAAGCTGGGTGTCCCTATCAAGACCACAATTTCTGCTAACGTTCTTGAAGATGCTTTAAATGGCACTGTTACAGTCAGACCTCTTCCAATTGGAACTTCAGTCAGCGGAAAGGTACACATTCCTTTTGCAGGATAATTTATTTATTTATTTTTTTCTGTTCTGATTTTGCTCCCTTTTTTTTTTTCTTTTCACAGGTAGAAAAGCAATGTGCTCACTTTTTTGGTGTAACTATTAATGAAGAACAAGCTGAAGCAGGCATTGTAGTCAGAGTTACTTCAGCAGCACAGAGCAAATTTAAGGTGCATGCATATTTGTCATAGAGTATATTATACAATTAATTATGGAGATAATACCTCTTTTACGTAATTTGGTGTGCAAAAGCACATGCAGAATAAATTAGTTACTGAAAACTTTTGATTTGTGATTTTCAGCTTCTGTACTTTGAACATGATGCAAATGGTGGGTATGGCCTTGCCTTGCAGGTAATATATTATCTTTACAATTTTAGTGCTTGTTTGGATTTGTTTATAAGTTGCAGACATTATACGTAATAAAAAATGAGTGGTGGATAAGTGGGTATACGAAAGTGTAGTTAAAATAGAAGTTTGACTTTGACCTTTATTATAATGTGATTATAAGTTTTCCCAAACAAGCACTTAGTAATGAGACGTTTTGACTCTGCAACACATAAATGTCAAGGAATTTTGAGCTTATACCTCCACATAAACCAATAAATAATCAGAAAAGTATAGAATATTTAACTATATTATAACAAGCTATAAATCGTCTATACAACCAGTTATAATATATTTTAACAAAGTTAAAAGTTCAATTTGCAACTAGAAACATAAAATGGATTGACAAAGTAGCAAATTATAAATGAACAAAGTTATAATAACATAAACAAGACCATTAATTCACAACTCGAGCTAAAAACAAGTGAAAAATCTACCACACATGGAAAAATGCTGAGGAATGAATATAAAACACATGATAACTTAGAGAAAAATATAAGTGAAAAAGAGTGAAGTTATGTGCTGCAAGTCTCCTGCCACCACCCCACCCTACTGCCATAAAGTTATGTGAATCTGGAGGATTGTACTTTAGTTGTAAGAGCAGAGTGCTAGCTTCTGTTTAAAACAACCGAAAAGCCTTCAAATTTTATGCTGCAAGAAACCGCCTTAAAAGTCAAATTGGTAAAAATGATGCCTTCGCTTATGGACATTGTATGTACAAACTTATTCTCACATTTTTTACATATAGGTCTTGTTAACTTACACGTAACAAGGAATAACGGTATTCCCAAAGTGTTTGCACAATTAGTTATTTTAGCCATTATTGATTGATGTATTTTGCATGTCCGTTAATAACTTGCTGTACTGCCAATAACAACACATCTTAATTGCTTCTACAGTTTGTTATTTCAGACAATTCATTTACACACATTCCCTTTATGTCAGTTAAAAATAGCTTACACCGCATAGATATATTGTTCTGTTAGTTTTTCTCTATTTTTTATTTTCTTCTCTTCCTAAACTTAACTTCGTTTTATTCAACCTATTGCCTTATTGTTCTTCTGCGAATGCTATTCTCAGATAAAAACCAATTAAATGATTTATGAAATAGAGGTGAAACCTTTTTCTGTTTACCAAAATCCAACTCAATTGTGCTGTGGACTGATTTTACTCTACCTCAGCCTGAATCCTGATCTGGGGTAATTGGCTTCCTGGTTACTGTCGCACTGGGCCATGGGACCTCCTTTTTATTTTTTTTTCCTCCACTTTCCTTTCTGCTTCACTTTTTGTGGTTTTGGAAGAGGGATGGAGTGTGTGCAGGTAGTTAGGCAGGCAGGGTAAATTTTCCCTTTCTGTTGCAACCTGCGGTGAATCTAGATATCGACAAGGATGACTGATGATAAGTGTTGCGGGTTCAGGAAAAGGGATCTCTTTTGTTCTTCATCCCTTTTGACTAATCAAGATCATCCTAGTATGAATCATCAAGATCTGTGGCTCATATTTACGTCTTTTTGGCCTAAGTTACATACCAAGGCCTTGTTTGGTACGGATTAAAATCAGAGTTTAATCTAAGTCAAAGTCAAACAATCAATATTAACCACATCTTTCATGGTCCTACAGCTTTTCAACCACACATTTCAAAAACTTCTATCACAATCTACTAAAAATCTAATTTTAATCACCACCAAACACCCTCTAAGACAAATTCCGGCTCAATGTTATAATTAGTAGGCAATTCTGATCAGAGGGAGTAATTTGATCTTTGTGAAAATTTCAGCTGTCTGACTTTAGATTTAACTCGAAACCAGGCACTACAATGATAATTTCTCGTGCTAATCGGACAGAATGAATATTAGAGTAGGCATATCCATTCATTTGCTTAAGTTTGGAGCTTGCATATCTTAGTTGTTTGCTGGAATGACTTGAACCAGATTCATTCTCAGTTCGACTTGTTACACATGCCTGGTAAAGGTTGTAAATTTGGCTAGAGGTCCCACTCAGCCTATTTCTGTATAAATTTGGTTACAAGATTGAAATTACAGTTATGATGGATATTTAGTTTTTGCTGGAGTGCCTCAGGGTTTACTTTGAGGGGGACATCCAAAACTCTGGTTCTAGTTTGATTGCATTCTACTTCAATTTGGCATCATAGCTCGATACTGTCTTGTCTGAATTGTCATTCCCACATGCGTTATGGTTAAGGAAAAGTGTTTGCAGTAGACGTCCCAACCTATTCAAAACTGCCGTCACCTTCTGCCACCACCCTTAATCGCTGAAAATCAAAACAAAACCCCCAACCCATCAAACCAGCCATTAAACACCACCTTCAAAAACCAGCAGCCAACAAGAAGCCTTTCCCTGCTTTGTTCAGTTCTTGTTTATTGTTACTAGTTTTTTGTGTAACTGCACAGACCAGAAACTTTTCACCGGCTAGCAGTAGTTTGTTATTGTTCTTAGTATATAATAATAGAAAAAAAAAGAGAGGAGGGAGAGAAAGAGAGAAGACAGACAAACGAGAAAGGGAAGAGCCGAGATAGTTTTTATTTAAAAAGTAGAAGAGGGAGAGAAAGAGAGAGAGAAGACAGGCAGACGAGAGAGAAAGAGAAGTGCCGAGAGAGAGGAGAGAAAATTGTATTTTTTATTGAATATTGAAGTCTTACTATTACAATGCATACACCCCCATTATATAGGGTTTAAACTAATCTAATTTAAGTAGGAAACAACTAATACAACATTCGAAAATCTATGAAATAAACCCTAGTTACTTTTCGTAAATTAACATTCTAAACTTGGAAAGTCTTCATATAATATATCTAATAGGATAATCAAGTGATCTGGGATTGCACTCCTGGGCCTGGTGGTGAGTACTTGTGCACCACCTGGTGAGTAGTGTTCACACTTTTTAGAATGTAGCTTTTGACTTTATAAGGCCAACACACTGTTTCCTCACAATTGTAACCTTTTCTCTTTATAAGGCCAAACCACTGGTTAAATTACAACAATAAGCTAATTTTTTTCTTGGTAAACTTGGATTTGGCTTTATGAATCTTATTGCCTCACACTTTCTCCAGTTTAAAAATCTACTTAAAGGTCTAGGATCAAATTATGTTAATATTGGTCCCTTCTCTAACCTACTGCAAGTCTGAGTGCATCTTTCTTGTGAATGGAAGCTTCTTTAAGTTTACTCCAAGACATGCCCAACCATTAAGTCATCCTCCTGTTAATGTATTTTGTGTTGTTACCTCCACTTATTGGCATATATTCTCAGTGCTTATTTATCTGATCCAGCATGGGCCGTATGGTTATGCATCCATCTTATTATCTTCCTTTTTACTACCTATATCTTATAGAAAATTTGTACTTCAACTGCTTACTCAATACCATAGAGCATAAATATAATTTGTTTGGTAGAACTTGCCCTTTCACGTTGCGTGACTTTGAAATCCATGCAGTGCTTCTCCATGTCATCCACCCTTTCCAGCCCTGTACATTTTACCCTCTACAAGTCCTTTTTTATTATACTAATTGAACCTTAATTACTAAAAAGATCACTGTTTGGGACATGATCTTCGATTATGTCTTGACTATTATTCTACCTCTACTATGAATAAAAGAGGACTCTATTAATTCGTCTTAGCTTACTTAAAACATTTAGATTTCAAAGTGTTTCCTCAGAATTCTAATTTACAATTTATCTCATCCTAGTGTCACCTACAAATATATTTCCTCAAGAATAATATTCACAAGGGACCTCATCTTGAATATAAGTTGTAAGCTTATTTGTGATTAAAAGCTTGTTTCTGGAGTGTTTATAAACAGTTTTGCTTATAAAGAGATATAAACAAGTGGTGGATAAGTTTTTATTACTTGTGGCTCCCACAAAATGTGTGGATAAAATCATAAAAATTAGTTTCACAATCTTTTGACCATTTTATAAACACTTGCCAAACATATGCTAAAGCAAAAAATATAATGAGACAGGCAAAACCTTAGGGCAAGCTTACAATCATAGGAAATTCATCATTTACTAATTACCAAATAGAAAATATTCTGCTGTCCCATCGTCATTTCTAAACTTCCTATTTTGCAAGGTTCAAATTTAATCAGTTATACGCGAACGAATATGTCTGCTTTCTATAGGTTGCTATTGACTTCGTTTCTTTACTAGTCTGTCCGGTTTTGGCCTAGTATTGAGTTTCTAGTTCCAGCTGTCTGGTATCAGAATAATGTTATTTTGCTGGCCTGAGATCTTCATGCTTATGGATAAAGATTGCTGGCAGTGCAGTGCAGTGCAATCCAACCTAATTTGGAGGCTTATATTCATACCTTTTGATTTGATGCTTTGGTTCTAGTGACTCATGCCTACAGATATAACTAAATGTGCAATTCTTTTCAAATGAACACATTGAAAAACTTAGCCCTTGAACCTAGCACTGTATCTGTTCTCATTAGATTCTTTAGGTGTTTGGATCACCATTTGGACCTGAATTTAGTTTCCTTGCTGGATGTGAAATCTTCTTACTATTGTAAGGTATTTCATTATGTTTATATACCTATGGCTTTGTTCCCTTGGCACTGAATGCTTCTGCACCCCGTGTAATTTATCAACGTATATTATTACGTGAACCTGTGACACTGTTAACTTGTACAGGAAGAAAGTGAGAAGACAGGCAAGGTTACATCAGCTGGAATGTATTTCTTGCATTTTCAAGTGTACAGGATGGATTCAACCGTAAATGCAGTATGTCAGTTTACTAATCCTTTAAACTAAGAGGGTTACATGGTTCTTGCACTGATTAATGTGTATGTGGTGATGTAGTTGGCAATGGCTAAGGATCCAGAAACTGCTTTCTTCAAAAGATTGGAAGGCCTTCAGCCTTGTGAGGCCTCAGAATAAACTAAGAGGGTTACATGGTTCTTACACTGATTAATGTGTGGAGTTTTAGAACTCATTCTCTTAATAGTTTGCAAACTCTGATCACAGTATTGCTTTTTCTTTATGTTTAAATCCTATATTTAATTAAGCTTGCTATGCATGGCTGGATAGTAGGCATTGGAATAATTTGATCACCTCGTGAACTGGGGATTGATGCAGTTGGATCTTTCTTTTGTTGTTGCAAAATATTTCATTTGAGCAGATCTGATCTTCAAAACAGCTTGGTCTGAAAAATGCACTCAATGTTATGGTCAGATCGCATTTTGCAATGGTTCTGGGGGTCTGTCTGTAGTACATTTTGAGGAAATAACTGATTTATACTTTATTCGCTGTTTATGGTCCGAATTGATTTTATATTGTGTTTGTTATTATAAATACTGGGCTTATAGTATTAGTAATTATTACAAAACTGATTATAATCTTTTATACTCACCTGTGCCTGATGCATGCAGGAGATAACTTCTTCAAACCTGCAACCTACACAATTGAGGTGCTCTGTACAAAGTCATACGAAGATACGACTCATAAGCTTAAGGATATTGAGGCTGAGATTTTGAGGAAGAGAAACGAGCTACGCCAATTCGAAACAGAATACAGAAAGGTTTCTTTCCTTTCCCAGCCACGTTGATTATTGTGAAACCACTTCATCTAAAAGCTTACGCTGTTAGAGAGTTTCACGTTTTGTTTATTTAACTTTAGTCTTTAAAAATCCCCTCACTTGCATAATTTTCATGGAGGGGTGGTGAGACTTAAGAATTTTTGTTCGCTGTGATACCATGTGGAACCACCTCATCTAAATGCTTACCCTGTTAGAGAGGGGGGCAAATTCATTTATTTAAATTTAGTATTCAATAGTTACGGGTGTTTTCTATTAAAGGTTCATGCACATATTTCTTACTGCATTTTTTTCTATTTGGTTGTTATCTGCAGGCTTTGGCACGCTTCCAAGAAGTCACCAATAAATACAACCAGGAAAAACAGTCTGTGAGTTTACTACTAATGTTTTGAATGTGCCACTGTCAAAATACCCTTGTATCAATCTTAGTTTCCGTCTCTTTGAATTTCTTTTTTCATTAAATATGTACAAGGGTAAAGAAGAGAAGAAATAATTATAAATATTAACATATTAACTATTAGCGTTCCGTGCATCTTGGAGTTGAAATTTTAGATTGTGGTGATCTTTGTCATTTTGCTAAATAGAATTTGTAATGCTTGCATTATTTATACCAATATATTTGGCCTACTACTAACTTCTGTATAATGTCATTTTAAGGTAGTTCTGAAGTAATGTATAGGGAATCCATGTTCAAGAGTACACTATCTCTATTTTTTGTTTTTATGGTCACTAGACTTCTCTTTTCGGAGTGAAATGTTTGAATTCATGTCGGTCACCACTTATAATTACGTCATGGCAGGATACATGATATAATTACTGATTCAGTATATTGTTTTATACTTCTGATTTCTGATTCTTCCCTTAATTTCCTGTTGTTATTTTCTTAATTATAATACTCGTCTTCTTCGTCCAAACAGGTTGATGAGCTGCTAAAACAACGAGATAGCATCCACTCTTCCTTTACTGTTTCAAGGTCAGTCGCTACTACTGGTGGAAGTGGACATTTTAGTAATGGAATTAGTGATTTCAAATCCGAGAGTCCAGGAGAAGAGGGAAGTTCAGATTTGAAGGACAAATCTTCAAAGAAGAAATGGTTCAATCTCAACCTCAAAGGATCTGATAAAAAGTGAGTGGTAGATAATTTCCCGTTTGATACAACGTATGAAATTTCATTCTAGCATGCAAACTTTGGGCACAGTAATTTTACCAGCTACATATGGATCCCATTGTATTGTGTGATTGGTATGGTATGTTTATTTTGGAGGCTGTTTTCTGATATTTCACTGCTGTAAAAAATTGAAACTATAGTGGATTTTGTAATTAGATTTATATTTTTGGGCATGTTCTGTCCTTAGGCTCCATGTTGTGTAAACATAATTTTTTTTTTCACTATTTATTTTATACACATTTGTAATTTATGTTATGAGTTCCGTCTGGTGATCCTAAGTGTTACTTGATACGATTTTAGCTCCTTTATCTTCCTTGATGTCGTTAATTGCGGTTTAATTCACCTTAATGACATGGTTTTTTTGGAGTGCAGAGCAAGTGTATTCTTGGTCAAGATGTAGTATTATCTTTATTTTTAGTTATCAATTACTTTATGTTTAAGACAGATAATTTTGTTTAATGTTGAGATAAATGGTAACTGACTAGATGTTCAACTACTTTTATTAACATAATAATGTTACTTCTACTATTCTCTATCTGTTTTTATTGTTATTAATGCAATTATCCTCCAAAGGAATTAAAAAATTACTTTTAAGTAACTTTTAAGCAAGAACCGATTTACATGGGCCATTTAATCCCATAGAATTTTTTTTTTTTTTTTCACGACCTTTTTTTCCTAACACTTCCTGCGTTACAGTTTGTCTCAACCTCCAAATTTCATTATTCTTCCAATATTTACCAAATAATTGTTTTTTTCTACTCAATTCAAATGCACTGATGCTGACGATTGATCACATTTTTTCTCCACTTCAAACACCAATCTCCTCAAAGCCCCAACTGATGGATTGTTGCGGTCAATGTAACATATTTGTTTAATGTCCCGTAATGAATAAGTTGTCTTGGTTGCCCAAAATGGTGGCATAATGACAGAAGACCGGCTAATAAAATAAAATAAAATAGCAAATTAAAAGACAAGAAAACGGAATATTAAATTTTTATTTTCTCATCAACAAGGTTTAGCTACATTTTTAAATATAGAGATGACCTAATGCACATGAACAATTCACTTAAAAAAATATAGTAACTATTTTCTTGGAAATCTTCTTGTCTTGACTTATACTAATTTGTTTAAAACCAATTGCATTGCATTAATGTTTTATGGTACAAATCACAAGCACCTCGAAAACTTCAAGATTTGTTTATTTAAGGTTCTTTCCTTAAACAAAGCACCATCACGTTCTCGTATAAGCCCAAAAGGTTCCCCCACTTGCAATGTCCACTTCCAAAGTTGGCTAAATAAAATAAAGTAAAAGAATTTTTTATATTGATTTCAATATTCGATCTTAATGTTATGAATGATGTTATGAGTACATGGAAATTTCACAGAATACACACAGAAATTTGAAATTGATGGACTGGATTCAAACATGGAGGAGGAAAACACACAGATACACGTGTAGGATTTTTTCAATTTAAAATTCTGTACAAAATCTGACAACATTTTCTGTACTTTAGGCATTTTTCTAATGTTATTGCATAACTTACTAATGGAGCTGAATGAAAAAAAAAAAGTATATGAAAAGGCGATCTAACCTCAAAACTAGTTAGACGATTGCCTGAAACTCTCATTTACATTATAATGTCTTCAGAAAAGATAAATATTATTTGCTACATTCGATATTGACAAGATCCCTTCAATTTTTGCATAAAGCTCTCAAGTTATTAAAGTCGCCTCTAATAAAAAGTCGTATTTTTACGAAATAATTGGAGCTTGAACGAATAAAGAAGGGTTCATAAAACAAAAAGTAAAAATTAAACTAATATCATCACTGTGAAGAAAAATAATTTAATTACTCACATTATTTGCACTGCCTTCAATTTTCTTATTAGAAAATGTAAAAAAAAAAAAAAAAGTTGTAAAAAGATGACCAATGTACACGCTGACATGATCATAGTGCATTTGTCAAATATTGTCATTACTAATTCAAATTAAACCTTTCCACATGGTCACCTATGTTTCGAGGAAGAAAATGTTAGTTCCCAAA
>CAIGRR010312442.1:0-12125 GCA_903798365.1 Fraxinus sp. 1973-6204 | reverse complement strand
TTCCAAATCATTGCCAAAGTCTTTGTATATCTCCTAGTGCTCTTGATTTAATCTCCAAATGTCAAGTAAAATGAAAAGAAAAATGAAGAGAAAAAGAAAAGAGAAATGAAGGAAAAAAAAATTAAAAAAAGAAGAAACCAGCGGCGGGAGCTGAAGAAGACGCCCGGCAGAAGGCCCAATTTTGAGGTTTTAATTCAAATTAAAGGAATATTGCAGCATCGGTCCCTGAAGTTTGGAGAAGTATAAAAAATGTCCCAAAGTGTCGCCTAGGTGTTGCTACAGTGGCGCCTAGGCGCCACTCTTACTGTTAAAAACCATTTTTTGGTTTTAGTTTTGCAGCACAGTCCCTAGATAATTGCACTTCAAGTCCCTCAATTCTGATCTTGTACAATTTGGTCCTAGAATTTTGACTTTTCTTTCAATTTTGCTCTCCATAAATTGCATTCCAATGTCCTCCAACTTTTTTGCTTGTTCACTTTGATCCCCAACTTCCCAATTGTTGTACACTTTTAGTCATTTTTTCCTCATTTTGTCTTGTTTTCTTTCCTTTGAGTGATTTTTATTTACAAAAGCAATAATCGCATAATTGAAAGTAGAAATTCNTAAATTGCATTCCAATGTCCTCCAACTTTTTTGCTTGTTCACTTTGATCCCCAACTTCACAATTGTTGTACACTTTTAGTCATTTTTTCCTCATTTTGTCTTGTTTTCTTTCCTTTGGGTGATTTTTACCTACAAAAACAATAATTACATGATTGCGAGTAAAAAATTGCTCATTTTTATCAATAATAAGTATATTAGGTATTGAATAAGTGTGCAAAAACACACTTATCATCTAGCATACTCTTCAAGCCTTCAATTAGATCTATAGTTCTAAGCAATTTAGCCCATGTTTGATTTTCATTATTTTCATAATACATCTCTCTCTCTCTCTCTCTCTCTCTCTCTCTCTCTCTTATTTATTGAATAAAATAATATTACATGTAAATCCAATTTTTATTTTTATTTTTTAAGCACACATTTTTCATCAAATCGCTATTTCAAAATATATTTTTATCAAAAAAGGTGCTCAAATAGGCTCGTCTATCTTATCAACATTGATCTTGCACTTTTTCTTTTGGAAGTGTGAAATGAGTATATAAATCGTAAATACATATTCACACACAATAAGATCTCGTTTAGTCTCAATTTTTTCAAAACTCATTTTGTCTTAAAACATATTTTTAATCATTTACTTCATATGATCCATAACTTTAATCAACTTTCATCATAATTTACTAAAAAGTTGACCATATCAAACTTAGAGTTAGTTGTCCCAATGGTCACTGAACTTATGTCTATGTCTTCGATTGCTCATTGAAATTTAAAATGTCGAGTTTTAACCACTAAACTTATTAAAACGTCATACTTTACTCACTACTTAACATTCGTTCCAAATCTTTAACGGAATTAGTGACGTGGCTAATGGAATACTTTTGCGCCGTTAAAAAATTATTACGTCTTCGATTGTTCACTAAACTTTGGAAAATATTTTCGATTGCTCACTAAATTTTGAGGTGGTCGAATTTTAGTCACTAGACTTGTAAAAATGACGTCGATCTACTGTTTGTTAAAAAAACATTTATCGTAGTCGCATGAATTGTGTAAAAGTAATAAAGTGGACAAACGAGTTCGAATGTCGAAACCACGAGAAATGATTACTTAATTATACAATAGTTAAATCTAATTTTAAAATATTTTTGTAAAATTTTAAATTATTTTCATCATTTGAAACACTCAAATTTATTGTGTGTTCGTAAATTCATTTAATTAAATTTAGTATTTTTTCGTTGCAAAATTCAATTATTAATTTAATTTTAACAACATGCAATAAATTTAATTAAATTTTGGATTTTAATAAATTTAATTACATGGATTTTATAACGAAACACACAATAAATTTAATTAAAATTTGGATTTTCGTAACGAAACATACGATCCATTTAATTAAATTTATTGTATGTTTCGATACAAAATCCAAATATTAATTTAATTTTAACAATGAAACTCGCAACAAATTTTAATTTTAAATGATGAAAATAACTTAAAATTCTACAAAAATATATTAAAATTAAATTTAACTATTGTGCAATTGAATAATAATTTCTCGCAAGATCAACAACCGACGTCAATTTTGTAAGTGTAGTGGCCAAAATTTGACCACCTCAAAGTTCAGTGAGCAATCGAAAATATTTTTTTAAAGTTTAGTGAGCTATCGAAAATGTCTTTTAAAATTTAGTGAGTAATTGCGACAATATGTTAACGGGATGAAGAGGCGTCACATGTTTATTTCATTAGTCACATCACTAATTCTGTTAAAAATTTGGAACGGATATTAAGCAATGAGTAACCTCCAACATTTTGATAAATCTAGTGGTTAAAATTTGACATGTTAAATTTCGAAAATCAATCGAAGGTATGAGGGTGTTTGATAGAGATTAAAATAAAAAAAATTAGTCGTTATTGTTAATTTTTATTAGACGGGTGAAATCCAATACAATTATATTTTTAATTCTAATTGAATTTTGAGCTATATTCAATAAGCCCTATATGTATATAAATTTAGTGACTAGTCAACTTAAAAGACAAAACGAATAACATTCAAAACCGACCCCTTTTCACCGACCAACGCGCTGCCGATTATTCTCTTCAAAGTTGAGCGTAAAACAGTAGTTATCGGGCTTGTCCCTTTATTCCACATTTGTCGTTAATTCTCGTGGTCAATTACGACACACAGTCAGTGCACTGCCCCGTAGACGTTCAATTCGAATCAGATATTTAATGTAGGGTTTGTAACGGAGTATTTCATTCACCAATTTTGAGGAAAAAAGTTTTTCGGGCAAAACCTAGTCTGCAAAGAGTCAAGTGTGTGTGATTTTAAGAGAATTTTGTGCGTGTGATCAAGAAATGGCAACAGCAGGGTTGTACAGGCGTATCCTCCCTTCTCCCCCTGCAATCGATTTGGCGTCTTCCGAAGGCAAGGTATGTCCATGTTCTGTTTTAATTTTGTGATTAACTCAATTTTTATTGTCTTTTGGGATGAAATAAGCTCCTTTATGTTCATCGTTTATTTTTCATTTTTTTTGTACTCAAAGCTATTTTATCAACTGGCCAGTTGATGTAAAACACTCATACACAAGTACAAATCTTAGTTAGATATGTGGGTTGTCAAATTCTAAGGGTATAATTTAAAAAAATTGTCTCGTCGTTGGACACGAATACAAGGATGAAGGAAGTTTTATGTGTAATAATTGAATTAATAATAGGAAATCTCCAAAGCCATTCAAGTATAGAAGGGTAGTTCTTCCTAAGTACTGAATTGTGTGGATCTCAATGTATATCCGAATAGATTGCTCGTATAATTTGATATTTCTGGAGTTTTTGGCACATTGACTATTTTGTCCATCTAAGGTTGAAGTTCCAAGCCACTAAAAGGTAACAATATATTTAAGATTAATTCTCTAATTTACTTTTGAATTAAAAGGCCGATTGCGAGGCTAACAAGTCATGTAATGCTAAAATTAGATAGCTTATGATATGATAAATTGTAATTAACTTTATTCTTCTGTTTACTATTAATCCCCGTAACTAACATTAGATTCATATTTTTGTTTATCAAAGAAACAATAGGAGTTTTGGAGAGGCAAGAAAAAAGAATGTTATGCTTAGTTTACCACAGTTATCTCCTTTCTAAGCAGCCGAAATGTGGATGGCTTAGAACCACTAGAAGACATCAACTATTTGTCTATTCTGTAGTACTTAGCCCTTTGTGTTGTCTTCCACTGCAGAAACTATTCACAGAGGCCATTCACAATGGAACTATGGAAGTCTTTTTCAAGTTGATATCTTATTTTCAGACACAATCTGAACCTGCATACTGTGGTTTGGCTAGTCTGTCAATGGTCTTGAATGCCCTTGCTATTGATCCGGGTCGAAAATGGAAAGGTAACTTATATTATTGTGAATAATACTATTTGTACATCACCACTTGCGTATTCTTTTACAAATGGAAAGGTTTTATTTTTTTAGTTGGTGATGAAATTTTGACACAATCATATCTCACCGCATCATCTGCACTTAAACAAATCTGTAATTTGTGATGTACATGTATACATTGTAGTGAGGTATGTGCTATGCTGTTTCAATTGGTGATTCAGTTTTCTTCTTTGTTTCATGTGAGACATTTCAAATATCAAAGCGTACACATGCTAAACATTCTCTTATATTATTATTGCTTAAAGAGTCTTGGTTATTTATGACATTGATGCTCTTCAGATCTCTTTAATGCACTTCATCACTGTTTTTAAATTGTCTCTATTTTGTTAGTTTGGGCATATCAAAATGTTAAGCTTGTATACGACTTGCATGACTCTGAGGGCGTATTTTAAGTGAGATGAAGATGAAGACATGGCAAGCTAGAGAATAAATCTGATCTTACAAACTAAATGACCTCATTCCACTAACATCATAAGAAAGTTGATGCAACATGCGAGTGTCAAATGACTGCTGAAGAAAAAATCAACTTCCAGATCTTTTGGTTTCCTCACTACAAGACTTTTTGGATATGACCTACCTTGAACATTAACCTCATGTTTCATTGTCTTTCTGAACCTACACTGGCAATGGAGCAAGTGCCCTAGTGTAGTGTATCCCTGCTTCTTTTTGCTAGATCATGTTGACAGACATTTTGGAAGCTCTTGATGATAAGAACTTCGTCCATTTCTCATCCATTTCTGTTTGTTGCTTGTTTGGACACCTAATTATCATAGTTATAATAGATCAAATATTTTTGGTAGACTATTCTTGCTGGTGGCAATCCACTGTATTAAAATGTCTTATTTTATAATAATATAGTTACTAATATTTTATTTTGTCTGCTTGCTGTCACTTACTGATAAAGTCATTGAAGTCCAATTTGTATTTTACGTGATCTTAACAAAGTTGTTTACTTCCACCCATATCTAAGTTGTATCACTTGTCTTTATTAAGTAGAAGAATGCAAAAATCAAACTTTCTAGGTCTTGGTCGGAAAGTTGGTGTGCACCACTTACTATGAGACTATGAGAAAGAAGTAGGAGTAGGAGGATTGGGGAAGCTGGAAGGAGGAGAAAGAGTACTGCTTGCATATTGAAGGCTTCCTTAATTGTTGGGAACCATTTTCAATATTTCGAAGTTTGAACTTTGCAACTTCCTTACATTTTTCTGACTGTAAATTTAGGTGTCATGAGCTTATTTATATCTGATCATAGTGATGGTTATAGAAGTGAATTTTGGGATTTTGTCCATATTGTATTTTCTTTTACTGAACCACTACCTTGATTTAAATTTTTCTTTCATTAAATTTTGTGACATAAGCTTATCAAACTCCACTTCTAGATGTTCACAATCTTATGACCACCTACTTTATCTTGTATCACTTTGGTAAATGGGAAAGTGCAAAAGTAAAAATTTTTATGATTTGGTTTAAATTTTGGGGCATTTACCTGAAAAAGCATGGCATGGAAGGCGCAAGTGAGGAGGCCTTTTGTATATGGGAGGCATCTGTAATCATGGAGGACATTTTATAGAAATTTCATCTTCAACTTTGTTTTCCTATTCTCTTTTAGTGACAGCTTCATTTTTTAGAAGTTTCCATCACTAAAGTGATGAATCATAAGCTCATAGAAGTCCAATTCAGGGCCTTGGAGATGGTTCGATGAATCTATGCTGGACTGCTGCGAGCCTTTGGAAAAGGTTAAAGATAAAGGCATCTCGTTTGGGAAGGTGGTATGTTTGGCTCAATGTGCAGGAGCCAATGTTGAAGCTTTTCGCACAAACCAGAGCACTATTGATGAATTTCGTAGATATGTAGTGTCGTGCTCAACTTCAGATGATTCTCATGTGATCTCATCATATCATAGAGGAGCTTTTAATCAGGTTAAATACTTAACTTCTGGTTTGCTTATTTAGTTTCTTTCACATCTCACATGACTTTTTTGCCTTTTTCTGAGTTTTGCAAATGCACCTTGATCTCTTGGAACATCTATTTTTTGTTATATGAGCTACTCATGTTTCTATTGTTATTTTGACTATCACCTACTATGTTATTATGGTGCTAAGTGTTACTCTAATGAATTATTCTCCGTTGACTTCAGTAATAATGTTTCTATTCTTTCATTGGAGAGAAGAAAAAAGAGAGAAATCAAAGAAAATTGTTTGGCAGGTAGACAGCAAATATTACTATATTCAGAAAAATTGCTAGGTTCTATATTGTGCTCACAGTTTACTTCTCTTAAGCCTGAACCATGTGCTGGCAGCTAGTCAACCATTGTCTCAATTAATTAAAAAGGTAGTAATGCCTTATGTGCTGCAGCTATCGTGCTTAAAGATCACTTGTGTCAGCTATAACTTCTTCAAAAGCCCTGGTTGTCAGTTAGTCGGAACTGTTATGGGACATTGTTGTTCACTTCAAATTTTCATTAATCAAGTTTGACGCCCTTGGCCTTATGATTCAGGTGCCTCTAAAACATTCTTTTTGAAATGTAAAAGTATTTAAAAAGAGGAAGACAAGACTTATCATATAACTTTGTAAATTTACGGACTTAAAAATTTCAGTAATCTTTAAAAATAAAAACTTAAAAAGTTTTTCATCTTATTTTTCTAAAAAAACTAAGGGGTTGTTCTCTTTGTGTTTCAGTTTTGAATTCATTTTGAGTTTTGTGTTTTGAGTGTCCATTTTGAGATGGTTGAAAATGTGTTTTTTTTGACATTTTGAAAAATTGTTTTGAAAACGCCCAAAACACGTTTTGAAAATTTTAGCTTGATTATAACTGAAAACACCCAAAAGGACAAATTTGTCGTTTTGAGTTTTCTTTGTAAATTTTTAACTTGTTTTCAAAAACGAGTTTTCGAAAATAGAAAAGAGAACGCGTTTCCTTAGTTTCTTATCAATCGCTAAAAGCAAAGTCTCATTGATACAAGGGTCAATGTTGTATTAGATATACATCAATTTGAACATGCCCTCAAAGTGAAGGCATCAAGTGGACAACTCCTCTACAAATGATTGAGCAAACTATCCAGAATCTTATGCAGAATAAATACTCTTCAAGAATGGTTTGATGATATCCTACCTCAAAATCCGCTCGGATGGTGAGCAGCACTAACTGAAGTAGTGGCGTTGCAAATAAAGGAATAAGGCTGTCAAAGCAGCCATAGTATAAGGGAACACTGTCCAGATTCCCTGTAACAACACATATTTTACTCAAATAACGAAGTTTAGTCATTGTTGAAAAAGACATTGGTGGGCGTACCACTACAGTCACAACAATTGCAAGGGCGAATACTGGCCGCTCTCTTAGCAAGAACGCTATTCCCAACTGCAATTGAAAAGGTAAATGAGTACAAGAAGGCAACTGATTATGGATTCCATCAAATAGGTGAATCCTCAGTTTCAATGAAAAAAATTACCTAGATATAAACTATTTGGAAAATGACATTAGGGAAAAAAGATGATGATGAGTGGCTGCTGAAGGAGAGACATTTGTGTTGGAGGATGGTGAGTGGACGTTCAGGAGGTCTGCCTACTACACGAAAACTTTTAGGTGATACAATCATATCAATTCAGCTATAAAACTCACTGCCATTTTTCATTCTTTTTCATTTTCTTGACGGATTTACCCCTTCTCGTGTTATATGCCACTGAATGAATTTTTTTCGACATCTTTTACCACCGGATTTGTGTTTTGGAATGCATAAGACAATGCACCTTCGTTTCAAATTTAGCAAATATGGTTGTGATGTTATCTTTCATGCAGTGAGAATTTCGATTTTAGTGGGAACCAATTTGATATGACACTTAAGCAGGAAAAACATTTCAACTATTTGTGCAGGTGGGCTCATCGTGTTATAATGTAATGTGCCCAAGTAACAAGCAAGAGTTCAATCACCTGAATCGGAAGAGTTATCAAGCCACCACAGCAGACAGCAGCAAAGAAACACTCTGGCGATACGTCCTGCAATCAAATTGATGGGGGTGACCAGTTCAGGGACTTTTGGCCAATTTTCTTTATTGCGTAGACAAATTCTTTGAGTTGGCATAAGTGCATTGAACTCAAGTGTTCATAGAATCTAGAATTTTAGTCAAATTAATGTAAACTCACAACTTTACATAACGCAGAAGAGGTGCTTAAGGGAAAATATTGGAAGATAGAAATGTATGGACGATTTCAGTATGATAAAGAAAGATTTCAGTATAACGAAGAAATGATTGCTTACCATGGCCCCTGCCCAAAAAGCTCTAGGATTTCTCACTCCAATAGAAAATCGTTCAACTGCACATAAATCCCCATAAAAATTGATTGTGAAGGCAACATAAAAAGCCACAAGGAAAACAGGAAATGTATAAAAAAGCCAGAACTGGTTAATGATTTTGTTTTCATTAACTGCATTGATCATAAAATGTAAGCACGGAGGAAAAAAAAGTCAAGAGTGAAAGAAGAAGAAAATAAGAGAGAACACTTGACACACTGTTCTGAACATAATTTTACGAGTAACATATATTACTCATCTCATTCTCAGATATACATGAATAAAAATTAGAAGGGCTACTTTCAACTCACTATGATAAGAGAACATACAAGATTCAGAATATCATTTGAACTTACCAAATCCAATGAGATTTCCACATTTTTTTACCGTGCGTGTAATGTCCATTGCTTTCTCTTTGCCAAACCCTAACTACAGTAACATGAGGAACATAGATAAGAGACAATCATATATATACAATAAAATGTGCAGGTTCGTTAAACATAATATGCCTGCAGAACTCATGCAGGTCAAAGTATTCGGCAGAAGAAATCTTAGAAGAAATATCATCGGACGCCCCAGATTTTCAAAAAACCTTCCCAACGTAAAATGGTATCATATCGCTGGTGCAAACTCCCCAGACGATATATACGTCCCGTATAAGGTGAATGAAAAAATTAGGATTTTTTTATATAGAAAGTAAAGTATCTAAACTTTTATCGAAATGTATGAAGCATGAGAATGAGCTAAGAACATTATAAAACTGTCAGATACAGTAATATTGAGATAAATATTGCCTATGGAATGTAATATTGGCTCATGGCTCATGCGGAGTAATTCAAAGGGAACAGGAAAAAAACTGACCATTATACCCACACAATGGTGGATAGTATGTACGGTGCATTTCTAGAAAATGAATCAACTAGACTGCCATCATATGTCCCATCCAAAGAAAGCATGCGTGCTAAGGTGATGCCAACCTGCATCATTTTAAACAGCTTGATGAAAGGAAAAGACAAAACCAAATATAGGGGGTGTTAAATATAGGAGTCTGTGGAACAGAGATACCAGCGCAAAAGACAGACTCGTATATTTAAAGCCTCTTCACTAATGAAAAATCCGCAACCTGCAGCCATCAGCAGCCAAAAGTAGATCCATCTGAAACCAGGAAACTAGTGAAGCTTCAAAAAAAATCGTTGTGTGTGAAGTATAGAATAATGTATATGATGAATGAAAAATCTCGGGTTTTTTGTTTATAATAACAGTATAAGAGATCGTGGCATCAAAAAATAGCCAAAACCAGAAAATCAAACACTAGGAAGTTGGAGAAGATAATTACACACACAAACTGAACTCTTAAACGATGAAACATGGAAGGCAAGGTAAGAAAAAAAATCTGATATTCTAGTAAATCAAGAAGAAATAGAGGCATACCCTGGGACTTATTCTGGAAGTAAAATTCTGTATCCAAAAGCCTTGAAACTAAAAGCACCAGGCGGCTAAAGTGGAAGAGGATGAACCATCACGCAGAAACTGCATTCCAGGAGATGATCCCTGATTAGGCTGCTTCATACCGACTGATATCAGTGTAATTACTGCAGCTATTCCCAGGGCTATCCCTAATTTTGAAAGAAGTGAACTTCCGGTGCTTGCAGTTTCGCTTTGTAGACTTCCTGAGGCAATCTCAGAAGTTATATTTTGTCCTTTAGATGTTTCTGACTCGTAGCTTTCAGTACTTTCATGCTGAAAGCTTTTGATCCTATGTTAGAATAAAAGATGAAAATCTTTAGGCAACAAATTATTATTACGGGCCTTCTGGTACAAGATACAACAATGCAGGCATAACATCTAAAAAATTTATTTGAGAAATAATTTATACGCCCTCTGTTGCATAAAGATTGGAATTCTTTCTATTTTGATCATGCCATTAGAATGGCCATTTAATTAAATGAAAACTTCTTAACTCATCTTTTCCTAAAATCCCCCTTATTAAAATAATGGCAAAATGCATTAAGATTAAACAAAAACATTTTCATTGGTATGACATGTAACAATTCTGGGAACCTTTCATTTTCCACTTCTCTCTCTCCCCTTTCCTCATTTTAGAAACACCCCACAAGTCACACCACCTTCTCTCCCCACTTCACCCCTACTCCCTACACCATCAGTTTAATTCGCCTCAATCAGTCCATATGTTTGACACCAGAGTTTTCACCAACACTGGTAGTTACTTTTCTTATGGCCATCTAGAATACAGGAAGCTTGAGGATAATACAAGTGGAGTTCATGAGTTTGAGTTGGATTTTATGAAGGTGTTATCTAGGAAGAACTAAACTTCCACTTAATTTGAAATAATTTAAAGCAATTTGGACAGAGATGAAATGGATAATTTCCCATGATTTTATACCAATGAATCTGCTTCAGCATAGTCATTGACTCGTGTTCTTGTTAGCCAAATCATCTTTGTGGAGGTCTCACTTGATACAAATGTAAACTCAAGAACTAAAAATATGCGGAAGTATTTTATAGTGACTTAAGTAAGGAAACAAATTAATTTGAATACAAGATTACAAATTTTATTGATTGAGCATGCAGGCCTAGCATAGACATCTCGATATTCTTTTCTGGTATACACATAATGCCAGTTAATCAACCAGTATTTCTCATTTCTAAAGTACTCTAACTGGTCAATCTAATCCAGTTTCTCCAATCAAATAACTCTAAATTGCTTCATTCATAACATATCCACTGGTTCATCTCAACTACTGTCTGACAAGATCATATAATTTTTATTACTTCCACCAACCAGGAAATCTGAAAATTTCAATTTTAATCAAATTGAGGAACGTTGCTAGTCATTTTGAGATTTTTGGGGATGAAATTGAGTCTTGCATCCCAATTACTTGTGCTTATGGGAGCATTATCGTCTACAATTGTGCTTGTACAATAAAGTTCATGTTAAGTTGTGGAGCCTAATAATTGTCACTTCGTGGAGCCATCTTCAAAGAGAGAAAGAGAAGTTGGAGAAGATAGGTGCGATTTTCTCTTGTAAAATTTTCTTCATACTGACGTAATCTCACATTGATGCAAACCTCTAAAAAAATGTGTATCTTTATTTATTTCTGCTTATTAATTGCAGGTGGTGGAATAGGAATAGGATTTCTAATTCTCGACATATCATTCTATAGCAAAGGCAATAGCATAAATAGAAGTATGGGGCTTGGTTGCAAATTATCTGTAAGCCCATAAAGACAAAAGCCCTATCTAAATATCGAAGAGCAGCAGTCCTGAGAAAAGAATTTGATACCAATTTATCAAATCTGCAGCTTGTTCCCATTATTTTCTACTCTAAATACTTTTTGGTATTGGGTGAATCCACTTGTAGCTTCCACTGTCCCAACAGGTTGGTCAAATATACATGCACAGCAAAATTAAAACAATTTTTCGATTCCCATACAAGGATTCGCTTTGTGTTTAGATAGAAACTGTGATAAAAATAATACCATTGATGAATTCTGCAAACCCCTTTACTGATTCACGAGCCTCCAATGGTGATCCACACAGAGAACAAGAATGGTAGCTAGGGTTTCTTTTCTTGTGCTAGCAAGAATAATAATGAAAAATCCTACAATTTTCAAACCCCAGAAATCTGTTAGTATAAGTCCAAGTGGGCTCGGCCCTTCTCTTAAACTAAACCCGGTCCAATATTTAATTAATCAAATTAATTAAATCCGGTCCATGAATTAATTAATCTAATTAATTAATTCGGGCTTACTAATAATCAACCCAATTAATTAATCATC